>ML661915.1:4064898-4338950 GCA_007570785.1 Antilocapra americana | reverse complement strand
AAAAAAAAAAAGGGAAAATAAAAATAAAGGAAAAGAAAGAAAGAAAAAAAAAGAAAATAACAAGGTTATAGGGGACTTAAAAATTCTAAAAAAAAAAAAAAAGGGTATAAAAAAGTTTTAAAAATTTAAAAGATGTTCCTAGTACAGTTATAACTAAGGCTTTCTCTGGTGCTGATGCGTACTGGGAGGGGTCAGTTTATTTTTCAGACAATTCCTTGGGTCCGGCTTGTACTTCTCATGCTCTATAGACTCCAAACCTGTTGCCTCTGCTAGCTTAAGCGTCTTCTGTTTGCTGGTCTTTTATGTGTCTATTCAGCTCTCTGGAGTTTGCCCTGCTCCTGCTGAGTGCGCTTCCCCCGCCCCTTCTGCTCGGCTCTGTGTCATCCGCCCGGCGCAGTTGGGGAGCGCGGCTTCTCCCCTCCCCCGGCCCAACCGCTCGGCTTTCCCGACGTGCAGCTAAGCACGTCTTCTTAGGTGTGCAGAGCTCCGATCCATTCAGAATCCCCAGTAGTCTTGGTTAGCACCTAGCTCTGTGCGCAATTTGGACGAGGAAGCCTCGCCGGGGCTGGGCTATGCCCGCTGGTCTCGGGCAGGGTTTGGGTCTGTCCGCAGCCCGAAGGCGCCCAGCTCCGCCCAGCCGGCCGCCTCCCTGCCGACTCCGCCTCACCCTTTGGTCTCGCTGAGGCTGGGTATGCCCGCTGCACTCGGGCGGGGGCTGGGCCGGTCCGCAGCCCACAGGCGCCCAGATCTCCTCGGCCGGCCGCCTCCCTGCCGACTCCGCACGCCCTTTGTTCTGTGCCACCCGGCCGGCCGCCTCTCTGCCGACTCCGCACGCCCTTTGTTCTGTGCCACCCGGCCGGCCGCCTCTCTGCCGACTCCACACCTCTCCTTGTTCTGCGTGGGCCTGGCAAGGGGGCTCTTCCTGGGGAAAGCTACTTCTCAGTCTATCTCCGGTTAGCCCCCTGGGTTGGGTGGCTCAGGCTGCTCCGTTCCCTGAGCGCGCGGCCCGCCCCTCCCTGAGCAGTCCGCTTTGGCTAGTGGGGGGTGGGGCGTCCGCCGCCGCTTCCCTGTGCCTTCCAGCCAGAAATGTAGCTTGCAGGGCTTAATTATTAATCTGCTTTTACTCCCAGCTATCTTGCTCTCCAAGATTCACCGCAAATCCGCCCGAGAGAATGCTCCCTGGTATTCGGAAACGTTTCTCCTCTTTTTTTTTTTTTTCCTCTTTATTCCAGACTCCCCTTCCGGGACGGATCCCCGCCCCCAACTCTGTCTCTCCCTTTACTTTTTTCTCTCTCTTTTTTCTTTTGTCCTACCTTCTCTAGTCGGCAATGGGCCGTCCCTTCAGATGCCCGATGTCCTCTGCCAGCATTTAGATCCTGTTTTATGGAGTTTGCGCGGTCTTTAAAAGTTCTTTTGGTGTATTTATTGGGGAGAGAGTGGTTTCCCCGTCCTATTCCTCCGCCATCTTAGTTCCCCCTCCCTTATGTCACTCTTAATGGACTTCATCTTCATGAAGTAGGGCAAGAGCTCATGAAACAAAAATAAAATTAAAATCCACACACTGATAATTTTATTTTGACATAAATTTTAAATCATCTACTGATATTTTTGGTAAAAGGATGCAAGTAATGCGTAAGTGGATTTAGAAAAGGCAGAGGAACCAGAGATCAAATTGCCAGAATCTGTTGGATCATCAAAAAAGCAAGAGTGTTCCAGAAAGCATCTACTTCTTTATTGACTACACCAACTCTTTAACTGTGTGGATCACAACAAACTGTGGAAAATTCTTCAATAGATGTGAATATCAGACCACCTTATCTGCCTCCTGAGAAACCTGTATGCAGGTCAACAAGCAACAGCTAGAACTGAACACAGAACTATGGACTTGTTCCAAATTGGGGAAGGAATATGTCAAGCCTGTATATTGTTACCCTGCTTATTTTAACTTCTATGCAGAGTACATCATGAGAAATGCCAGGCTGGATGAAGCACAAGCTGGAATCAAGATTTCAGGAAGAAATATCAATAACCTCAGATAGGCAGATAACACCACATTTATGGCAGAAAGCGAAGAAGAATTAAAGTGAAAGTGAAAAAGCTGGCTTAAAACACAACATTCAGAAAACTAAGATCATGGCATCCAGTCCCATCACTTCATGGCAAATAGATGGGAAACAATGGAAACAGTGATAAACTTTCTTCTCTTTGGCTCCAAAATCACTGTGAATGGTTACTTCAGCAATGAAATTAAAAGACACTTGCTCCTTAGAAGAAAAGCTATGAGAAACCTAGACAGCATATTAAAAATCAGAGACATTACTTTGCCAACAAAGGTCCGTCTAGTTAGCTACGATTTTTCCAGTAGTCATGTACAGATGTGAGAGGTGGACCACAAAGAAAGCTGAGCAACAAAGAACTGATGTTTTTGAACTGTGATGTTGGAGGAAACTCTTGAGGGTCCCTTGGGATACAAGGAGTCCCTTGGATTTCAAGGAGATACTAGTAAGTATATGTCTATATATATACACTCATATATAAGTGCACAAACATGACTATATTCAAGTTTGTACCACACATTAAAACACTGTATGTATAAACTTTATTGGTATTCTAAATTTTGACTGGTTTGACCCTTTTGAGAGTATACTCAAAAGAATAAAAATGAGTAAAATGATCAATAAATCAAGATACAACCCATACAAATTCATTATTGAGAGTATAATTAGACTATTTTACAAAACATATGTTTTATTAAGATTTACATACTCTAACTTTTGCTTGAAAAACTAAAAATTGATCATCTGCCATGGGAATCAATATAATTTTTATCCATGTATGTTATCAAGATTTTCCTTAAAATCTGTAGTTGAATTATAACTGAAACAGGTGTAAATAATTGTTATAAACTCATTTTTGTTGTCATTTAATCCTTCAGTTCAGTTGCCTAGTTGTGTCCGACTCTGTGCGACTCCATGGACAGCTGCACGCCAGGCTCTGCTCTGCATCACCGACTCCTAGAGCTTCCTCAAACTCATGTCCATTGAGTCTGTGATGCCATCCAATCATCTTATCCTCTGCCATCCTCTTCTCCTCCTGTCTTCAATCTTTCCCAGCATCAGGGACTTTTCCAATGAGTCAGTTCTTTGGGCCATATCTAATATCTGATGGCCAAAGTATTGGAGCTTCAGCTTCAACATCAGTCCTTCCAATGAATATTCAGAATTGATTTCCTTTAGGATTGACTGGTTTGATCTCCCTTCAGTCCAAGGGACTCTCAAGAGTTTTCTCCAACACCACAGTTCAAAAGCTTCAGTTCTTAGGCGCTCAGTTTTCTTTATAGTCTAATTCTCACATCCTTAGGATTAAATAATTAATCGATAAAAGTATGCTTACAGAAAAAATATGTACTTAGTGCAGTGCTTAGTTGCTCAGCAGCGTCCAACCCTTTGCGACCTCATGGACTGTAGCCTGCCAGGTTCATCTGTTCACAGGGATTCTCCAGGCAAGAATATTGGCATGGGTTGCCATGCCCTCCTCTTGGGGATCTTTCCAAGCCAGGAATCAAACCCAGGTCTCCTACATTGCAGGCGGATTCTTTATGGCCTGAGCCACCAGGGAATCCTTTGTAAAGGCATTTAAATCACTCTGACTTCTCATTTATCAACATTTCTAAGCAAGATGATTTATTCAGAATGTTTTGAATTATAATAATGCAGACCTAAGAAATTCAGATAATGGTATGTCTCCTAATTATAACATCAGTTCAACTATCCAAGACAATAGTTTCCTCCTTCAGTTGGGAGTGCGTTTACATAGTTAAGGAATCACCCAGATAATGCCAACTTCTGAGTAATATAATGACATAAAATGGTGGCACTAGGAACAAGTCTCTCTCAAAGTTAATTTTAACCTAATAGAATTAGTACATGACTATCCATGGACTATTGGAGGAGGAAATGGCAACCACTCCAGTATTCTCGCCTGAAGAGCTGCAGGGATGGGGAGCCTGGTGGGTTGCTGTCTGTGGGGTCACACATAGTCAGACACGACTGAAGCGACTTAGCAGCAGCAGCAGCAGCATACATGGACTGAATTTGTCATATCTAATTTTAACAAACAATATTATAGAAAAATAATTTATCATATTTTAGAATAAATGCCAAAGTCTTTAATGGCATTAAATACATTAAATCTACTACATTAAAGGACTGGTGACTTTTCTGAGAAAAATTTTATTTAAAAAATTACACTTTATTCAATCCTAAATAACATTTCTCACTCACCTACCTACTCCACAACCATCCTTAAATTTATTTAATACTTATTAAAACAGTTTCATCAAAACCAACAATTATTTATTTTTAACAGAATTTAATAATATGTTGAATACCCAATCCATATGAAATAGATCTTAGAATCAGAAAGACTTGGTTTCAAATGCTCTCTTATAAGCTATATGCTATTCAACCTAAGGGTTTTAATTTCATGTCTGGAGCTTTATCTTCTTCATCTTAAAAATGGAATTATAATAAAATTCAATTAATATGGCTGCAAAATGAATTTGGTGAGAAACAGCTTTATGGTTGGCAGAGAAGCAGCATTCAAATAATAATTTATTATTGCTATTAAGGATGATTATTAGTAATGCACACAAAAGTTAGATGGATTATTCTGGAAAGAATAGTTGTTGTTGTTGTTGTTTAAACAGAATTGTTGACTAGCTTAATGATTTGGCTGTATTTTCAGAAAGTATACTCAAAGTCTTATCACACATAAATCTGAACAATCTTTTATTATTCATTTTTCAAGTATGAACTAATATTGTTAGCTGGTAAGTTTTAATAATTTTAAGAAAAGACACAGTTCATTCTTATTCTTCTGTAATTAAATTATGTTTTATGATGAAATAATAGTGTTAAATATATTAAAAATCTTTTAGAAATATTCACACAAATAAGACAACTGCTATATACTCCAAAAATCCAGTTACTGTCATTCTGTGTTTTGCTTGTCATTTCCTTCTTTTGCACATATTAACTTACAACTTTTTACAAAGACATTGGAAATGGATTTCATGAAGCATTTAAAATGAAGACTGCAAACTGATTGCATTCCTCAAAGCCAGATAGAAAAAGCTAATGACAACAAAAAGTGAGACAGTGAATGTTTTGGGGCATCACACATATAGCAAAGTAAGCAGTGCATAGGAGAAAAAAAAATAGTCTTTATTAGTCATTATGAAATACTCAGATTTGTGAATTAAGTAAAAATTTGAGAAATAAGGGAGCCAGATAATACAGAAATGCAAGTGTTGTGGGATGACAAGAAGTTTAAAATCAAATGAGCAGGTGAAGAAAGACAAGAAACAAAAATAACTTCAAATGTTCAATTCTACATGACTTGGAAACAAAAAGAATGTAGGAAGAGAGTGAGATTGAGTCAGATTTAGCCTATGTTGTAAGGTTGCCTATAAGTGACAAGAAAGTGAAAGTGAAAAGTGTGAAAGTGTTAGATGCTCAGTCATGTCCGACTCTGCAACCCCATGGAATGTAGACCACCAGAATCCTCTGTCCAAGGGGTTTTCCAGGCAAAAATACTGGCATGGATAGCCATTCCCTTCTCCAGGAGATCTTCCCAACAGTGGGATTGAACATGGGAAGGAAATTTAAAAAAAAAAAGAAAAGCTTTAGGTATGTAGAGCTGATTAACTCTGCTGGGTGGATGAAATTAACACAACATTGTAAAGCAACTCTACTCCAACACAAAAGTCATTATCAGAAAATTATAAAATTAAAAATTATATCACTTTGCTCCAATTGCTATTTTTCTTATACTGCATTGCTTCATTTAATATATATATGTATATATATAGTTAGTTAGTAGAAATACCTTTATTAGAAAAAAATACACAACTAAGCCTGTTCACCACAACTATTTAGTTTGTACTCCATGCATGGGAACCATGACTACTGATCCCAGCATACTCTAGAGCCCATGCTCCATGAAAGAGAAGCCACCATGATGAGAAGCCTGCACACAGCAATCTAGAGAGTAGTCTCTACTTGCTGCAACTAGAGAAAAGCACACATAGCAACAAAGACCCAGCACAGCCCAAAATAAATAAAATTATTAAAAAAGAATTTTTAGGATTTCCCTAGCATATTTCTGTATTACTAAAATTTCAGGTCTTATTATTCTTCCAACCTTCCACCTTGATAATAAATACTGCAGAAAGAGGCCAGTAAATGATCCACCTGTATACTCTCTCTTCACCAAATAAATAATGAAGATGATAATACAGTAATAATCAACAACAGTAAACAATACCTGGAAATATGCATCAAATACAACTTAATACTCCATACTTCTCAAAAAATATTGAAAGAGGAGGACACTGGAGGTTGGACAGCATGCTTCTCAGAGCCAGAGGAGTTATCTACATTTATAAAATTTCATCAACATCTCATCAGCTATAGGTCCTTTAAAAATCATGTTAGCTCTTTGAGTCTTGTTTGTGTCCTCTATAAAATTAAGACGACAGTAAAAACTAAAGGGTATTCTAGAGAAACATGTAATAAGGTAATGAAAATAGGCATTTTATAATGAAATATAAATATATATATATATGTATACACACATACACAAATATATATAACAATAAATACCTAAAATAATAAGAAGTTTGTAAGGCTCCTATGCATTACATTATATGATGTTTAGTTTAATAATGGTCAGGAATAGTCCATGATTTTTGTTGTTTATTCAACCACTTGTTCATCTCCTTGATTTGAATATAAATTCCATGAGACATGGACCATCCTGATCACTACTTTATTTTCAGCATCTGGGACAATGCCTTGCATCAGTAGAGTACGAACAAATGATAGAAGGATGGGAACATGATTATCAGATTAAAACAGCAAGATGATGGGAGTCTGCATGACAGCTGAAGCAGTGAGACTGAAAATAAGCTGAAAGACATTATTATGATTATGAGGTAAGATTATTAAAAAAAAAAAAAAAAACTGGTCACTGATTTGACAATTAATTTAAAAGAAAAAAAATAAACCCAAAAAAAAAAAAGGCTTTAGAGGTGTGAAAAGTAATATAAACATTGACAGAAAAACATTAAAGGGAAGCAAACTGGAATGGTAGAAAAAAGATTTACTTCACAGTAATTTAGGAGATAGTCAAAGGAAAAGATATATAAGAACTAAGCTATCAAAGAACTGAGCTCAGGAAAAGATTAAGAGCTGAAAAAAGGAAAATATGGGTGCCAAGAATTATAAAATGGAATACTGGTAAAGCAAAGACCTTACAATTGCAAAATTCTGTAGGGTAATTCAAGAATTTTGGAATATCTTCTAAGAGCAACATGAACTCCCAGAAAGATTTTAAGCAAAGAAGTTAAAAGGAAAGTTTTGTTTTGATAAATTGCAAGAGGTGGCAAGAATACACAGAAGAGCTGTACAAAAAAGATATTCACAATTCAGATGATCACGATGGTGTGATCACTCTTCTAGAGCCAGACATCCGGGAATGTGAACTCAAGTGGGCCTTAGAAAGCATCACTACAAACAAAGCTAGTGGAGGTGATGGAATTCCAGTTGAGCCATTTCAAATACTGAAAGATGATGCTATGAAAGTGCTGCACTCAATATACCAGCAAATTTGGAAAACTCAGCAATGGCCACAGGACTGGAAAAGGTCAGTTTTCATTCTAATCACAAAGAAAGGCAATGCCAAAGAATGCTCAAACTACCGCACAATTGTACTCATCTCACACGCTAGTAAAGTAGTGCTCAAAATTCTCCAAGCCAGGCTTCAGCAATACGTGAATCGTGAACTTCCAGATGTTCAAGCTGGTTTTACAAAAGGCAGAGGAACCAGAGATCAAATTGCCAACTCCCGATGGATTATCAAAAAAGCAAGAGAGTTCCAGAAAAACATCTATTTCTGCTCTATTGACTATGTCCAAGCCTTTGACTGTGTGTATCACAATAAACTGTGGAAAATTCTTTAAGAGATGGGAATACCAGACCATCTAATCTGTTTCTTGAGAAACCAGTTCGCAGGTTGGAAGCAACAGTTAGAACTGGACATGGAACAACAGACTGGTTCCAGATAGGAAAAGGAGTATGTCAAGGCTGTATATTGTCACCTTGCTTATTTAACTTATATGCAGTGTACATCATGAGAAACGCTGGGCTGGAGGAAGCACAAGCTGGAATCAAGAGTGCCGGGCGAAATATCAATAACCTTAAATATGCAGACAACACCACCCTTATGGCAGAAAGTGAAGAGGAACTAAAAAGCCTCTTGATGAAAGTGAAAGAGGAGAGTGACAAAGTTGGTTTAAAATTCAACATTCAGAAAACTAAGATTATGGCATCTGGTCCCATGACTTCATAGGAAATAGATGGGGAAACAGTGGAAACAGTGTCAGACTTTATTTTGGGGGCTCCAATCACTGCAGATGGTGACTGCAGCCATGAAATTAAAAGATGCTTAGTCCTTGGAAGGAAGGTTATGACCAACCTAGATAGCATATTAAAAAGCAGAAACATTACTTTGTCAACAAAGGTCTCTCTAGTCAAGGCTATGGTTTTTCCAGTAGTCATGTATGGATGTGAGAGTTTGACGGTGAAGAAAGCTGAGCATTGAAGAATTGATGCTTTTGAGCTGTGATGTTGGAGAAGATTCTTGAGAGTCCCTTGGACTGCAAGGAAATCCAGCCAGTCCATCCTAAAGGAGATCAGACCTGAGTGATCATTGGAAGGACTGATGTTGAAGCTGAAACTCCAATACTTTGGCCACCTGATGTGAAGAGTTGACTCACTGGAAAAGACTCTGATGCCGGGAAAGATTGAGGGCAGGAGGAGAAGGGGACGACAGAGGATGAGATGGCTGGATGGCATCACCGACTCTATGGTCATGGGTTTGGGTTGACTCTGGGAGTTGGTGATGGACAGGAAGGCCTGGCGTGCTGCAATTCATGGGGTTATGAAGAGTTGAAAATGATTGAGTGACTGAACTGAATGAATAAAATAAGAATTAATATGGGTAGACTTGGAGTTATATATGTTTTGGGGGGCACAGGCAAAGAAAATGTAGTCTTGATGTGTCAGTAGCTAGCAAGGAAAAAGTGGATGATTCAAGAGGAGTTTAAGAGAGGCCTAGTTGTGAATTGGTAATTTATATAAAGTTAATGTAAAAATGTCATCTGGAATATATCCTTAGATTTCTAGTCTAAGCAAGCATGTGTGGTAATGACAATGATTTACTCTGGGAATATTAGACAATAGAGTGATTACAAGTTCTCACTCTTTTAGGTACATTTGTTTGGGCTATCAACAAGACATTCAATTAGAGAATTAAGTAATGTAATAGTTATATAGATTTGAAGTTCAAAACTGTGGACTTGTTTGGAAATAAATGTGAGGAA
Organism: Antilocapra americana; assembly: GCA_007570785.1. Lineage (NCBI taxonomy): Eukaryota > Metazoa > Chordata > Mammalia > Artiodactyla > Antilocapridae > Antilocapra > Antilocapra americana. The sequence continues at coordinate 4,329,505 of ML661915.1, read as the reverse complement.
ATTTCAGTATTAGATGATAATTGAAAAGATCAAAGTGGAGGAATTGAACTTTTATGTTTTGATATATGTGGTTAGGCAATCCAATGATTCTATATTTAATTTTTAAAGATAACTTCAGATATTGACAAATCCTATGTATTAATATATTCATGAACAAAACAAAGAGTGGTATTTTCAGCCTGGATTGTTCCTCTGATTTACTTGAGATTTTTATATTACAAAAGATAGATTTTTAGTAACACTCACTCTTCAGAAAGCATTTAAAGATGTTGCTGTTTGCTCAGTCATGTCCGACTCTTTGTGACCCCATGGACTGCAGCCTACCAGGCTCCTCTGTCCATGGGATTTTTCAGGCAAGAGTACTGGAGTGGGTTGCCAGTTCCTTCTTCAAGCATCTTCTCAATCCAGGGATCAAACCCACATCTACATAGCAGGTGGATTCTATACCTGCTGAGCCATCTAGGAAGCCCTTCAAAGATGTCATGAAAAGTGTAAAAGTGTAAACTTCTTTGCTGTAATTTAAAGATGTTATATTACAACAGACAAGTTCAAGATGTATTTTCCATATTAAAAAATGTTTCCATGGTACATAATTCAAGGCTTTGTGGAACACTGACTTTGCACATTACTAATGCTAAGTTGGCAACAACTTTTAGCCATGAGGATAAATAATCACAACTGTGAGGATATCAATATGCATCAAACATTCCAAAAATACATCTCACTGCAACATGATTAATCTTAAACATACTGATGATATTTAAAACAGAAGCATTATAAAATTAATTTTATCCTATGGCAGAGTTTCATGAATGGTGTTGTGTTTATAATTTCAATTTCTGGACAACATACTGAAGCTTTAACATTTATAATTCCACATATTTTACTTGGTCAGACACTTTATACTACTTATTATTTTATTTAACTTTGTAGAATAAAGATTCATCTTAAAATAAAGGTAGCTATACTTCACAAATGGAATACTACCTTATACTAAATGATGACAATGTTTTCTTCCTGGTAGAGAAATTTTGGTAATTGAGGAAGCTACTTTGTAGATATGGAGTTCCATAAATCTTTAATACCAAAATGTCTCCCCTCATCTTAAACTGCCTGATGAGAAAATTTTTCTGTCTAGTTATTTTTGTAATAGTAAATTAATCACATAATAAATCTATTCTATGTACATAGTGAAAAAGCAAAGTTAAAGGTACGAAAACTGTAACAAAAGTCATTTCCAAGCATAAACTATGAAAAGTTTCTAAAAAGAAGCATATGTGTCTTCATTCTTTTGTTTTAGAAAATGATATTTACAAATATATACATTGCCCTGATACATCAATTACTGACTTTGCCATATTTTGGATATTTTTATGCATCACTAAATAAAAATCTACATTTCAGTTGTTTTAATAGCTGTTCAATTTCTAGTAAGTAACAGAAGTTTAATTTGACAGTACTGATGATAGTGTGGCAAATGGCAGCTTAAACAAATTGGAGAGTTATACAATAGCCAGCTTAAGAGGATCTTAAGGCTTGACAAGACATTTTTCTTGAACATACAAAATTCAATTTAGTTTTGACCCTACCAGGTAATAACCCAGCACTCCATCAACATTACTTCACCATTTCTTATTGTCATCTTTTGAATGGTCAGAGCTTAGAAAATGTTTCTTTCATTCATATCTACAGACATCCTTATTTTATGCTAGCCTGTGTGCTGTGTTTGTGTGAATATTAGGTTATTATTTTATGTTAAATGACTTATGGTAGCATGTGGTCATTATATGTTCACATTTTATTGATTTTGAGAAGGTATGAACTCTCAAAAGAACTGCATTTTGTTTCCAAAACTAACAGATCACTTCATAAGAAGCAAAGTTTCCCTTTTACAAGTGAACTTTCTGTTCCTGACAGTTAAGACAAGGACATTAATGTGTTTGAAAACATATTTTCCAAGGTTTCTGAGAAAAATAAAATGAATGTCAGACTACATTGTCAAGCCAAGCCATCACAAATCAAACAGCACTACTGCTTCTACAAAATATTATTTTTGAAATACATAAAAATAAACCAGTACAATTACCAATGCACAATAGATTAAAAGCTATAAGCCAATATTTAGCCAAATTCATTAAAGATAATATATTCTATATAACCTTTATCATATTAGCTGCCTTAATACTTGAACTCTTCCATTTAAAATAAATAACAACCTTGGAATATGTTTCTAACAAAATATTCAATGGTTTCTTACTTTATTAATTTCAGTGATATAAAAGTACTGGCATTTGCCAAATTAGACTTTGTGAATTTTTGTAGAGAATGACAAGCCCCCCTTTCAAGGTGAGACAATTATGTTTCCATCCATATCTTGCAATAAGAAGACTTTCCCTGAAAAATGACAAATTATAGTCCAATATGCCCTCATTCTAAAGGTTCACCACTCAAAGTTAAAGCTTGGCCTAAACTTTAGGAGTCAGTTTTGAAACAGGCCTTCAGAATTTTCTGCAGATTGAGTTAAATGAATAGTCATAGAACTGACAGGTTATTGAAACATATTCAAAACTTAAGACATATTTCATTGTTTTCTCTCATATGTCAGATAACCTAGTAGATAAAAAATGTTCTTTTTGTAGTGGAGAAAACTTGAACTTGTCTGCAGAGCATATAAGAACTGTTGTAATGGCCCAGTGAAGTAGATAATACAGTTATCACACATTCAGTTCAGTTCAGTTGCTCAGTCATGCCCACCCTTTGTGACCCCATGAACTGCAGAACACCAGGCCTCCCTGTCCATCACCAACTGCCAGAGTCCACCAAACCCATGGCCATCGAGTCGGTGATGCCATCCAGCCATCTCATCCTCTGTCGTCCCCTTCTCCTCCTGCCCTCAATCTTTCCCGGCATCAGGGTTGTTTCCAATGAGTCAACTCTTCACATCAGGTGGCCAAGGTATTGGAGTTTCAGCTTCAACATCAGTCCTTCCAATGATCACTCAGGTCTGATCTCCTTTAGGATGGACTGGCTGGATTTCCTTGCAGTCCAAGGGACTCTCAAGAGTCTTCTCCAACACCACAGCTCAAAAGCATCAATTCTTTGGCACTCAGCTTTCTTTATAGTCCAACTTTCATATTCATATATGACTACTGGAAAAACCATAGCCTTGACTAGATGGACCTTTGTTGACAATATAATGTCTCTGCTTTTTAATATGCTGTCTAGGTTGGTCATAACTTTCCTTCCTAAGAGTGTCTTTTAATTTCATTGTTGTAATCACCATCTGCAGTGATTTTGGAGCTGAAAAAAATGAAGTCTGCCACTGTTTCCACTGCTTCCCTATCTACCTGCCATGAAGTGATGGGACCAGATGCCATATCTTACTTTTCTGAATGTTCAGCTTTAAGCCAACTTTTTCACTCTCCTCTTTCACTTTCATCAAAAGATTTTCTAGTTCCTCTTTATTTTCTGCCATAAGAGTGGTGTTATTTGCATATCTGAGGTTATTGATATTTCTCCCAGCAATCTTCACTCCAGCTTGTGTTTCCTCCAGCCTGGTGTTTCTCATAATGTACACTGCATATAAGTTAACTAAGCAGGTGACAATATACAACCTTCACGTACTTCTTTTCCTATTTGGAACCAGTCTATTGTTCCATGTCCAGTTCTAACTGTTGCTTCCTGACCTGCATACAGGTTTCTCAAGAAACAGGTCAAGTGGTCTGGTATGCCCATCTCTTAAAGAATTTTCCACAGTTTATTGTGATGCACACAGTCAAAGGCTTGGACATAGTCAATAAAGCAGAAATAGATGTTTTTCTGGAACTCTCTTGCTTTTTCAATGATTCATCAGGTGTTGGCAATTTGATCTCTGGTTCCTCTGCCTTTTGTAAAACCAGCTTGAACATTTGGAAGTTCACGATTCACGTATTGCTGAAGCCTGGCTTGGAGAATTTTGAGCATTACTTTGCTAGCGTGTGAAATGAGTACAATTGTGCGGTAGTTTGAACATTCTTTGGCATTGCCTTTCTTTGTGATTAGAATGAAAACTGACCTTTTCCAGTCCTGTGGCCATTGCTGAGTTTTCCAAATTTGCTGGTATATTGAGTGCAGCACTTTCATAGCATCATCTTTCAGTATCTGAAATGGCTCAACTGGAATTCCATCACCTCCACTAGCTTTGTTTGTAGTGATGCTTTCTAAGGCCCAGTTGACTTCACATTCCAGGATGTCTGGCTCTAGGTGAGTGATCACACCATTGTGATTATCTGGGTCATGAAAATCTTTTTTGTATAGTTCTTCTTATGCATGAAACACATGCACAATACATCCTGTCGTTATGTAACTTGCAACTGTCAATCAAAACTGTCAGTCCATAGCTACCTAGCTGATGCTAAGTCACTTTAGTCATGTCCTACTCTGTGCGACCCCATGGAATCCCAGCCCATGGGGTTCCTGGGATTCTCCAGGCAAGAATATTTGAGTGGGTTGCATTTCTTCCTCCAATGCATGAAAGTGAAAAGTGAAAGTAAAGCTGCTCAGTCATGTCCAAATCCTAGTGACCCCATGGACTCTAGCCTACCATGCTCCTCTGTCCATGGGATTTCCCAGGCAAGGGTACTGGAGTGGGGTGCCATATGAACATGTAAAAGCCCTGTCTTGAAAAATCCATCATTTCCACTCCAGTGTGTCTATTGGCTTGGCCCACCGCTCCCTTGAGGCATTCTGTCTGTTCTTTTCTTAATAAACTTGTTTTTGCCTCAGTTAAGACCTCAGATTCTTCTTTGTGTCCTTATGAAAAACTGAGACACACAGAGACATCCTCTTTGGGGTCCCCCAATAACATTTATGTCATCTTTAATCTCTGCAAGTTTTTACTTGACTGTACTTTTATACAGTTGAGTGAGTGACTTAAGTATGTCTTAAAATGAATTGAGTTGAAAGTTTTTTTTTAAAGGAGTGAGTTTTATGGTATGTGAATAATATCTCAAAGTTATTTTTCAAAAGACTCATGGAGAGAAAATGGGGAGTTTCAGCCTACCACATCTCAGAAATCAGATCCTATATCTTTAATCCCATTGAAGACTGGCCAGTGGAACCAAAAATCTACCCTGAACAAGCCTCTGGTGGCTTTACCACCATCTCCACTATACCCAACACCACAGAAGCAGAAGCTTAGGAAGACAAGGAGATAATATCCCAAAGACTCTCCACCCAACAATAGCTCACGTCTTAGCACATAAAGAGTTTTATCTCAGCCCTGCATATATCTCTCCCTACCCCAAACAGCAGAAACCTCAAAGAAGCAATTTTGGTTCACTAGACAACCCAGGAAAGCCGCCTCTTGGGGAAAAAAAAATAAAAAATATGTCCCTGGGCAGAGCAAGGCCACTGCCAGTCATAAAATGTAACCAGAACAAAAGGTCTGTGGCCCCATCCCCAACTCCACCCCGAACACCTGACTGATCCTCCTGTCAAGTCCTTTCTACAGGAGAAAGAAGGGCAGCTGGGGAAGAGCTCCCATTAGAGCAGTAACAGCTGCACTTGAGCTTCTTAAAAGACCAGGGGTAAAATAGCATCCACCTCTAGAGGGAAGTTTAGATCTGCCTCTAACCAGGGGACCTCTGAAACCTCCCAACACTCTCACCAAATCACACAATCTTGTGATACATCAATCAATCAATATGCAAACCATCCAAAGGTGTTTATATATAAACCCAAAGCTGGTTTATATATTGGGGTAAGGAGAGAACATCAGATTAAAGGGCAGAAGGCCTGGACCCTAATCTGGATCCTCCCCTCAAGTGCCCAGAAAACCAAGGAATCCAACAGGCTGCCACTCAGCCTCCTTGCCTTTCAACCGTGCCAGAGGACCACACAAGTTCAAAGCAGCCTCCCCAAAACAGGGCTTTCCAGTGCTCCCCTTTACCTTTGGGAAGAACCTGGAACTCAGGGAGGGCAGCCTGGCCCAGGTCCCACTGCAGGCTTGGATTGTCCAGAGTATCTGGAGGCCTGTTCTTTCTCAGCCATCGGGGCTTAGTGTACCCTTCACAAACCCCCATTCAGCCATTCGCTGCTCAGGATAACAAGACTGTGACCAGAGAGGGCCGGCACTGGCCCTGGGTTATACCTCCAGCACTGGCCATGCTAGTGTCTCCTCCACTAGGATGCAAATCCTGGGAACAGACTGGTTTGTTGGCCCAAGTAGCCCACAAGGGTACTTGCACAGGTGGGTGGGGGTAGGGAGTTCACTGGATGCCCTAACCCAGCTTACCCTGAATAGACAGTACACTGGGGATAAAGAGGAATGGCTAGGAACCCAGCATCTGGCCAGGGGTCCACTGTCCCTGCAGAAAGACTAAGGCTGGGAGGATGGCTGCAGGAACTTACAAGGCAGGGCACAGCCAAAACGGGGTTGATGGTGCCCATGGTGGCAGGGGATCTAGAACAAGCAGCTGTTGCCCTCGCTGAGTATTAAGTTCCCATGCCCCTAGCCTGGACAACCACAGCCAATAGCTGTGAAGTTGCCTCACTGTGCCCCACCCACCCGGATTAAAGGAGGCTCAGTGCTTCAGTTTTTAGTGGGCACCTGACCACCCCTCTGCCACTGGAAGGAGAGCTGTATGGCTGGCTCCACAGTCTTCACAGCAAGAGCCAACAGGCTAGGCAGCCCACCAAAGGGGCTGCCAAAGCCCTTTGTCCACTTTAACTCATTCACCCTGAGAAATTCAAGACTTCTATTTAGATTTACTATTGCTTTCTTGAAAACAGTTGGTTTCAAAGCACTCCCTATTAAGCCAAGAATACAGACGTGAAAGGCAGTCTTTATATATTTAGTGTGTTTAGAAATCATGTTGGCTAGATTGGTCTCCCAGGCTACCTAATTACCATTGATCTACTCGCAGCCTTGTTAAACAAATTTAGGTGCCAGACAAATAAAACGTTCTCCATTAGAGTGTGCAAGAAATTACACCCTCCTGGATGGCATCACTGACTCAATGGACGTGGGTTTGGGTGGACTCAGGGAGTTGGTGATGGACAGAGAGGTCTAGCGTGCTGTGATTCATGGGGTCGCAAAGAGTTGGACATGACTAAGTGACTGAACTGAACTTGCTCATAATGCTTGCTAGAAGTTTGTCTAAGGAATTATGCTAGATTTCTTTAAAAGGAACCTAAATAATATGCTTCAAGGAAATAAATAAGTCTATTAGCTTGAGTCAGTGCTATGTGGCAAATAAGAACTGAGAGATTTGGGTAGGAAGGATCATGATGGTGATAGGAAAGGCCACATTAGCTATATAGCTAGGTAACTGAGCTATTGATTGAGATCTATTTTTCATTCTTCCTGGGCACAGTGTTATGCAATTCACCTTGCTCTCCTTTTGTAGGCATTCCTTAGCAGAGTGAGTTGTTATCGTTTCCACTGCTTCACCTACATTTTGAAGGGCTGAAATCTCCTTAAACGGACTGTTTTCTAACTTAGAAATTCTAGGGAAAAAAAGTAATTGTCAAAACCTAATTCCCAAAATACCCCCCTGCTCTTGCCCATGAATCCTCAAGTATCTATGTATAACAAAGTTTGTATCTTAACACACAAAAAAGTAATTATTAAACACTGAACTCATATTAAAAATGTATCATTAATCAGTTTCTAAGTACTTAACCATTCCCACTGCTTTTCAGTGGAGGGGGTGATAAAGAAAGCGCACAGGTGGAACTGAGGGTATTCAAGAGCACGTAGTCATCAGATGTGAAAGGAGACCTGCTATGATCAGTAGGGCAAATAATTTTCCTTAAATTACATGTAAAATTATTTTCCACAAAAAATTCTATTAGTATAACCCTAATATATAAATATGTATAAACATATATTTGTATATTATAATTTTAAAAACCTTATATTAATTGATTTTTTTTAATTTATCAATGTGTTAAACCCTTAGAAAGAAAATGAATTTGGCTACACCTGAAAGTTTTAATACTTGATCACATTTCTATTACATTGGTCAAGGATGTCAGTCTCAGGTTAGAAAAAACTTATTGGCCAATTCTAACCAAAACAAAGAGACAGGTTTTTTCCTCCGCATTGAAAGTGTTAGGTAGGGATGACACTAAGCTATCCATTACACAGCACCGTCCATCTCCTCACAAACTGGGGAGATATGTGCATCTCCATATATCTCCAGTGAGAGAAAGAGAGAGAGAGAGAGAGGAAATGACAGCTCACTCCACTATTCTTGCCAGGGAAATCCCCTGGAGATGGAGTCTGATGGACTATAATCCACAGGATTGCAGAGTTAGACATGACTAAGTGATTGAACACACATACACACACATACATGCATAAGTGTGTGCATGCTGCATGTTAGGTCTCTTCAGTAGTGTTTGACTCTGTGCGACCCTATGGACTGTAGCCTGCCAGGCTCCTCTGTCCATGGGTTCTCCAGGCAAGAATACTGGTGTGAGTTTTCATGCATTCCTCCAGGGATCTTCCCAATCTAGGGATACAACATACATTCCAGCATCTCCTGCATTGTAGGCAGATTCTTTACCACTGAGCCAAAGGGGAAGCCTGTATATGTATATATATTTATATTTATTATATGTATTTTTATAGAGAGACATATAAGATATATTACATACATAAGATACACATATAAATATTATATATATTATATTTGACTTAATAGACAGTAACAACATACTTCCACCTAACATGATGTAACTCTTTCATTCCATCAGTCATGCTTACCTCTCCCATAAAAGCAGATGTAAATTCCTATATGCCAATTTATTAATTCATATTTATTCCTCTTCTATTTCATTTACAATCTGAATGAGTCATCCTGTCTAAAAAGGAATGGAGTAGTGAAAAATATGATCACTCATTACTGGAATTCTTTTGTAAGAATAACAGAATGAGACAAAAGTAAATAAAAAATAATTGGTTTCATACACTTCATAACCATTAACACACACATGCACATGTTAACACATACACATATATGTATGTTGTGTTGTGCTTAGTCACTCACTCATGTCCATCCCTTTGTGACCTCATGGATTGTAGCCTGCCAGGGTCCTCTGTCCATGGGGATTCTCCCAAAAAGACTACCAGTGTAGGTTGCCATTTCCTTCTCTAGGGGATCTTCCCAACTCAGGAATCTAACCCATGACTCCCACATGGGAGTCCCACATCATAACTCCCACACAGTCAAGATGGATTCTTGACTGTCTGAGCCACTAAGGAAGCCCAAGAATACTGGACTGGGTAGCCTATCCCTTATCCAGAGGATCTTCCCACCCAGGAATGAACTGAAGTCTCCTGCATTGCAGGCAGATTATTTACCAGCTGAAATACCAGGGAAGCCTATATATATATATATATCTCAGGTGGTTCTTTACTCATGGTAAAGAACACATTGGCCAACGCTGGAGACATAAGAGATTTGGGTTCAATTCCTGGGTTGGGAAGATCCCATGAAGGAGGAAATGGCAACCCAATCCAGTATTCTTGCTTAGAGAATCCCATGAACAGAGGAGCCTGGCTGGCTATACAGTCCATGGAATCACAAAGAGTTGGACATAACTGAAGCAATTTAGCATCTACATAACTATACATAAAGCAAAGAATAAATTTGTGTGGTAATTTCTAGTGAATAATATGAGGTACAGTGAGACATACCTATATCCTCCATTTAGTTTTCTGATCTATCTATATTAACTGTGAAGAAATAATGCTATTTGTTGCTGATTTAGATACACTACTGCTTGGGACTAAAAATAAGCATTCAAACATTATCCCATTGTCCTTTCAGGCCATCTGCTTTATGCAGCACCTAGTCAAACAAATGATTTCTTTGACCTAGATACTATTGCCTTGAAATATAACAAGTTACATTTAGCAAAAGAAGCAATGATGTATGGAATGTATTCTATGAATATATATGTTAGGCTTATAGCAAAAGCACTGTGGATAAACAAAAAAATAAAATAGTATTTTAACATATGATTTCTGAAATGGTAGAATAAGGATCTCAGAAGAACAACAATTTAACTGATGAGTATTATAAAAGTTTTAAAAATATATATATTTTAATCTCTGGAAATTGGCCTAAGTTCAGTTCAGTTCAGTCACTCAGTCATATTGCAGCACACCAGGCCTCCTTGTCCATTACCAACCCCCAGAGGTTACCCAAACCCATGTCCATTGAGCCAGTGATGCCATCCAGCAATCTCATCCTTTGTCATCCCCAGCATTAGGGTCTTTTCCAATGAGTCAACTCTTCACATGAGGTGGCCAAAATCTTGGAGTTTTAGCTTCAGCATCAGTCCTTCCAGTGAACACCCAGGACTGATCTCCTTTAGGATGGACTGGTTCAGTCTCCTTGCAGTTCAAGGGACTCTCAAGAGTCTTCTCCAACAACACAGTTCAAAAGCATCAGTTCTTCGGTGCTCAGCTTTCTTCACCATCCAACTCTCACATCCATACATGACTACTGGATAAACCATAGCCTTGACTAGGCAGACCTTTGTTGGCAAAGTATTGGCTCTGCTTTTCAATATGCTATATAGGTTGGTCATAACTTTCCTTCCAAGGAGTAAGCATCTTCTAATTTCATGGCTGCAGTCACCATCTGCAGTGATTGGAGCCCCCAAAATAAAGTCTGACACTGTTTCCACTGTTTCCTCATCTATTTCCCATGAAGTGATGGAACCAGATACCATGATCTTAGTTTTCTGAATGTTGAGCTTTAAGCCAACTTTTTCACTCTATTGTTTCACTGTCATCAAGAGGCTTTTTAGTTCTTCACTTTCTGCCATAAGGGTACTGTCATCTGCTTATCAGAGGTTATCGCTATTTCTCCTGGCAATGTTGATTTCAGCTTGTGCTTCCTCCAGCCCAGCATTTCCCATGATGTACTCTGTATATAAGTTAAATAAGCAAGGTGACAATATACATCCTTGACATACTCCTTTTCCTATTTAGAACCAGTGTGTTGTTCCATGTCCAGTTCTAACTGTTCCTTCCTGACTTGCACACAGGTTTCTCAAGAGGCAGGTCAGATGGCCTGGTATTACCATCTCCTTCAGAATTGGCCTAAGGGCATATAACGAATAAAGAAATGTGAAAGTGAAACATGAAGATATATTAAATCTTGACAAGGATGGTGAAAGTCTGTGGTTTCTAAGGTATGATGTACTATCTTTGGCTTTCTTGGTGACTCAGCAATAAAGAATCTATCTGCATGCCAATGCAGAGTCAGACAGGACTTAGCAACTAAACAATAACCACTGTCTTACCACATGTCCCTCTCTCTTTATTTCCCTGTTATGGAAAATCTATCCCATACATATGCAGCCACAAATACCAAGACTCCTCTGAACTTCCCTCATAGCTCAGACAGTAAAGTCTCTGCCTACAATGCGGGAGACCGGGGTTCAATCCGTGGGTTGGGAAGATCTCCTGGAGAAGGAAATGGAAACCCACTCCAGTTTTCTTGCCTGGAAAATCCCATGGATGGAAAAATCTGGTAGGCTATAGTTCATGGGATCGCAAAGAGTCAGACACGACTGAGCAACTTCACTTCACTTCTGTCCTTCAAACTCCCTTTCTCAGTATACAGGCTATTGTTTCTTTCTTTCTTTCATTTTAATTGATGGATAATTGCTTTATAATATTGTATTGATTTTTGCCATATATCAGCATAAATCGGCATTAGGCATACGCATGTCCCCTCTTGAACCTTGCTCTCTGTATTGTAGAGGCTCTACTCACAGAGGCACGGCTGAGGGAGCAGGTCTCCTTTATCCCAGTCAAGTCCAAACTTATAGAGCAGAAATCTTACTCTAGACACATCAGACAGAAAACACTAGAAATACATATCTTCCTTTCCAGTAGAATCCTCCCCTTTCCCCTGGCAACCACAAATCTGTTATGTCTGTGAGTTTATTTCTTTTTTGTGGATAAGTTCATTTGTGTCCTATTTAGATTCCACTTATAAGTGTTTTCATATGATATTTGTCTTGTTTTTCTCTGACTTATTTCACTTAGTATGATCATCCCTACCATCATCCAAGTAGCTGTAAATGGCATTATTTCATTCTCTTTTATGGCTGATTAATATTCTATTGCATATTTGTAGCACAAATCCTTTATCCATTCACCTATCAGTAGACATTTGGTGGTTTTCATGTCTTGGCTATTGTAAACAGTGCTGTTATAAATATAGAGGTGTACTTATCTTTTTAATTATAGCTTTGTTTGGGTGTATGCCCAGGAGTGGGATGGCTAGATCATAAAGAAACTATTTTTAGTTTTTTGAGGAAAAATACTCCATACTGTTATTCATAGTCACTGCACCAATTTACATCCCCAGTAACAGTGCAAGAGGGTTTCCTTTTCTCCACACCTTATCCAGCATTTGTTATTTGTAGACTTTTTAATCATGGCCATTCTGATCGGTGTGAGGTGGTACCTCATTATAGTTTTGATTTGCATTTCTCTAATAATTAGTTATGTTGAGCATCTTTTCATGTAGCACTGATTTCCTTGACATGATATCTAGAGCACAGAAAACAAAGTAGGGGCTCAGGATGGTGGGACACATGTACACCTGAAAGGTTGTTGACGAAATCACAACAAGGATGCTGGGAATCTTGGCCTCCAGGAGATAAGAATTCAATCCTGGGCCAGAGACAAGGCTTGATTGCTCAGAGCTTTTGTGTAATTAAGTTTTATTAAAGTATAAAGGAGATAGAAAAAGCTTCTGACATAGGCATCAGAAGGGGGTAAAAAGAGTAACATCCTGCTAGTTTTTGGCTGGAGGTTATAGTCACTAGCAGTTTGCTAGTGAAAGAAATGTCTCAAAACTCGGAATGGCACCAGGCCCCTCATACATAAGATGTATTTTGGGGTTATCTTGGCACCTGAGGAGTCATCCCAGGCCATAAAATGATTGACTTGAATTTTGTAGAAGGGCAGTTTACCTACAGATAGTTTCATTTACAAAGATTAGGGGAACAATGTGTGAGTATAACATACTGGTTTGTCAAGTAGGTTTTAAGCCATTTGGTGGAACCGAATCAAACAACGAGTTTGGGGTAAATGCATAGTACATTAACATAGCTTAGGACAAACATTTCCGTAAGAAGAATGCATTGGTTAACTCAAGGTTTGAGAGTAGTTAATTTCAGGTGAGACCAGGTGTCATTATGGCTACACAGTTTAAGTTTGTTGTAGAAGGAAAAAAATATAAATTTGTATAGAGAAGGAAAAAAAATATCACTAGTTTATTTCCTCCTGCCGCTTAAGAGAGAGATAAAAACGTCTGACACTTGCAGCCTATTTCCTCCGTTTGGAGACTCCTGGCCTTCCTGCCATTACCCTTTCACACCATGGCTGATTCATGCTGATGTATGGCAAAAGCCACCACAATACTGTAAAGTAATTAACCTCCAATTAAATAAATTATTTTTTTTAAATATATAAATTTCAATTTATCAAGTTTTTAAATTAAAACTTTAAAAAGGATAATCATAAGTAAGTGACAAGACAAACCACATGATGGAAGAAAATATTTTTAAATTATGTATCTAATAAAGAAAGTTGTATCCAAAATATAAAGTGAACTTTTAACTCAATTTTTTAAATGGTTAAAAGATTGGAATAGATCTATTTCCAAAGAGGATACACTTATGGCCAACATAAAATGATATTCAATGTGATTAGCCATTAGAGAAATACAAATAAACATCACAATAAATTCCATTTCACCTCCACTGGATAGCTATTATAGAAAAGACAAATAATAATAAGTGTTGAGGATGTTCAGAAATTAGAACCATCAAGCATTGCTGGTGGGAATGTGAAATATTCTGGAATAAATTTGTGATTATCATTGCAAAACCATGTAAATATACTAAAATCATTGAGTGGTATTGGTGAATTATATGATGCTAATTACAACTCAAAAATAATGTTAAATACTAATTACTAAAAAGAAAAAAAAGGTAAGGATATTCCAACAAAGATAAAAATATCATAATAGAAATGGTTTGATATAATTAACTTGCTTTCATATGACTTGCTGTACCTCTATGGAATGGTGCCATATAGGAATTTATTACAGTTTCTACTGTTAGCTATGACCAGATCAGCCTTCTTGAATGCAAATTATTGTTATTGCACTCAGAAATAACCTCCTCCCTATTGTCAGCACATTGAAATGAGTCTATTAAACAAAATCAAGAGCTGCTGGAGAAGATCACTGTCTATATTGATAGGTTATTCTGATCCCTGATAATTGAGAGCCTTCTTTTTCCTATGATTTACTTTGATGTGCACTTTTTTGAGAAACAAACATCCTCAATTTGCCAAATTTAGGGGACCATTCACATAATTATTCCCCAGACCTGTTTAGTATGAAATTCCAATCTTGCTCCTTTCAAGTCCTTGACCATTAGTCAAATCGTTAGATACAGTTCATGGGTTAATGCAGATTTATGCTTTTACTCAGTGCTCTCTCAAGATAACAATAGCCACCAAACATGTAGTGTAAAGTTTATCCTACTTAGGAGGATTTCCTTACATGATTTAAGTTACACGATTTCATATATTTCTTCCCCTCATTCCTTCTTGGCAGGCTTGTTCTGTTTACTGTGTCAAATGTACTTTGGCCAAAAGGCACAACTTCTTTCAGGTGGCCCAAATTGCCTAAAAAACACTTATGTCTCTCTCTCTTATATGCTCATATCCATAAATATCCAGTCAGATAAGTCTTTCTCATCCTTCCTATTACTCCTTCAATGCAGTGAGAGGTAGTAGCCTCCTGCTATTACTCTTGCCATGATTCCTCATTCTTCCCTATGCTTTTCTTAAATACTCCCTTCACCTTCTAAGCATCTTTGAAAGCAATCAAATTCAGCATGCTTTCTCCCTCATAACAGAAACCTGAAGGATACAACTGGATATTATCATTGCATTTCAGTAGTTTACAATATTACTAATAAAATACTATTTTAATTTTTACTTGCTTTTTACTCTTGCTGTTTTTCATTTTATTGATTTTATAGTATTACTTCCTATATTGTGGACTTCCCAGGTGGCACCAGTGGGAAGTCTGCCTGCCAGTGCAGGAGACACAAGAGATGTGGGTTTGATTCCTGGCTCGGAAAGATCCTCGGAGGACGAAATGGCTACCCATTCTAGTATTCTTACCTGGAAAATTCAATGGGCAGAAGAGCCTGGCAGGTTACAGTCCCTGGGGCCACAAAGAGTCAAACACAACTGAGCGACTGAGTACACATTCCCATGTTATAGCATAACTCAGATTCTTTTTACTATCACTGTGGAAAATTTTTGCTTTTGTTTTGGCAAGTTTTCAACAATGTTTTAATGACAAAGTTACTAGCCTGCAGAATCTTTAGTTATGAAGTCTGCCTAAGTTTTTGTTTGTCTGAACAAACATTTGTGCTTGAGACATGTGTCCAAAATTTCAGCATAAGTTCATCTGTCTGTTACTGCAAAAGGTGTTGTGCAGATTATCAGGAAAAAAAGGAAACAAATAAAAGCAGATTTATCCAACAATGCTACAAACACTAGAAACCATATGTACCCTAGAAGAAATAGCACCAACTATCCCAAGAGAAATTTCATCTTTATAGAATGTGTCTAATATTATAGAGTGAAAGCTAATTACTACTTCCTACAATGAAAGGTAGGTATTTATTGGTTGTGACTTCCTACAATGTCCAATTTCTCTGCCTAAATAAAAGACTGCCACTAAATTTTCTCAACTCATAGGAAAGAAAATGTTTTAATCTTGATAATGAAAAGTTTATTGTTCCTATAGACAGTGCAGCAAGATGAACCATCCAGGGAGCAGATAACCTCAGACTGATGCAAGCCTTGGCTTTGCTTTTCCTTTGATATATAACTGGGGAAAGTAAATTTATCATTTGCAAAGTGAGAATTTCCACTTGTAAATTTGTTTTCCAAACTAAAGTAAATCACAGACAAAATTGAAAAATATTTATATATCAAAATATAGTAGCAATTCAGTGGTAGAAAAATATTAATGCCAATACAAGTACAGTAGTCATTAAATTAAAATTAGGAATTATTTTGGAACTATCTATTTTCTCAAAATATAATCCTATAGATTGGTATTTTTAATGCAAATATTGTAGGCCAATATCTCTATGATAAAAGTAGTTCTTAACATAATCATAAGATTTGAAATAAAATTATTCTATTTAGAGATTTTCTTAATATTATATTTTATACTTGTATCTAAATCATAGGGCTTTAAAGTAAGCTATAAAGAGTAGAGTTTATGTGACAAATACTTTGAAAAATAATAATAGATATTAAGGAAAAATAATGTTTTCTATAAGCTTTGCTTTTTGTTTATGCCTTTACTAAATAAATACTTGAAAGTGTGTAATAAATTTTTAAATTATAATTTTTGTTCTAAGTACCACTTATCCAAACAGTGAAAATTTCACATCAAGTGGTAACAGATATATTTAGACAAGAAAAAAAGACGAAGACAAAACAGAAAATATTTTCTCTAAGAAAAGATGCTAGAAAGTGTCTTAGTGAGCATAGTTTCTGTACATAGTACATATGAGAAATTACTGAGCTTCTAAAACAAAATGAAACACTAAAAGAAAGATAACATTAATTTGCTGTCACAAATACAAATTATAATTACTGTTAATGTGTTGTGTTCATGCTCAGCTGCTTTAGTCATGTCCAACTCTTTTCCACCCTAGGAACTGTAGCCCACTCGGCTCCTCAGTCCGTGGGTTTCTCGAGGCAAGAATGCTGGAATGGGTTGCTATACTGTCTTCCAGAGGATCTACCCAAGCCAGGCATTAAAGCTGTATTTCCTGCAGCTCCTGCATTGCCTGCGGATTCTTTACCACTGAGCAACGGCGGAAGTCCGTTAACGGATCATATGGCATTAAAGAAAGTGGAATCAAACACATTCAAGAATATTTTAATTTCCAGACAACTAGTATATATGTAGGATAAATTCAAATTTGACTTTAATTCTAGTAAAATTATTTTATAATGTGAATAACAAAAATATCCATTAACATTTTTATACACATAATATACATTAATATTTAATTATTTAGCACAGAAAAAAGAAACTACAGCTAACAGACTAAACCCAGAACTCCACTAATTTTGTGAAGTTTTATTGAAACACAGGAACATTACTCATTTAAGTATTGTTAATGGCTGCTTTCCTATTCCAAAGGCAGAGTAGAGAGTATGTCAGAGACTAAAAAACATATAAAGTCTAAAATATTTACTATATAGCCTTTCACAAAAAAGTCTGTCAAAACCTGATTTAGGATTTTGTCTAGAACATAGTGGGCTTCCCTGGGGCTCAGTGCTAAAGAATCTAACTGCCAGTCCAGGAGAGGCAAGTTTGACTCCCGGAGAAGGAATATCCCCTGGAGAAGGAATTCCAACCCACTACAGTATCCTTGCCTGGGAAATCCCACTGACAAAGGAGCCTGGTTGTGCTACATTCCACCGGGTCACAAAAGAGTCAGACAACAACTTAAAGACACACAACTTAGGGACTAAACATTAACAATAACAGCTAGAACATAATAGAAATTCAAATTTTTTCTGAGGCCAAAAATATTTAATGAGGTAAAATATCTGTATGTAAAGGCCGAGAATCATACTCAATAGAAAACTTTCATAAAATAATGTAGCATGGAAAAACATTTTTTGGAAAAGCAGTAGAGTTACACTATATACAAACAGTAGTAGAAATGTGCAGAAAGGTAAGGTAAGGTAAGGTGAAGTTGCTCAGTCGTGTCCGACTCTTTGCGACCCCACTGACTGTAGCCTACCAGGCTCCTCTGTCCATGGGATTTTCCAGGCAAAAGTACTGGAGTGGGGTGCCATTTCAGTTTGCGGAGGATCTTCCCAACCCAGGGATCAAACCCACGTCTCCCGCACTGTAGGCAGACACTTTACCGTCTGAGCCACCAGGGAACTTTAGAAATGTGGAAAGATTTTGTTATAATCATTATTATTTTGAAAATCTATTGTGAAAAAAACTTGAATTGTGTAAAAGACACTCTAATGTTCCTAACATTAGTATTTTTTACATTTATAAAAATGTTTAAAAGGTTAAGATAAATATCATATTCTAGTGCATATATATATAATCTACAAAAATGGTACTGAAGAGTTTATTTACAGGGCAGCAATAAAGAAAGAAACGTAGAGAATAGATTTATGGTCATGGGGAGAGGGGAAGAGAGGATGTATGGAAAGAGTAACATGGAAACTTACATTACCATATGTAAAATAGATAGCTAACAGAAATTTGCTGTATGGCTCAGGAATCCCAAACAGGGGCTCTGTATCAACCGAGAGTGATGGGATGGGGAGGGAGAAGGGAGGGAGGTTCAAAAAGGAGAGGATATATGTATATCTATGGCTGACTCATGTTGAGATTTAACAGGAAACAAAATTCTGTAAAGCAATTATCCTTCAACAACAACAACAGAAAATTTTAAAAAAGATAAAATTTGTATTATATTTTATTCCCTGAATGGAACAGTATATGAATTATACTATTACACTATGAATTACACACACTAATAATATGTAATAATAATACATATAAGTAAATATAGTCACTGATTTTATATAATCAATAATTTTATGTAATTCAATGATTATAACTATAAAAACAAATACAATAGAATGACCATGGTACTTTTGAAGCTAGTGATTTTATGAATTATTTCCCTCTACTTTCCAAAAAGTTCTGTTATATACTTAAGATTATTCTTAAAATAATATTTTTATATTATAAAATTTTAATACTTTATATGAATTGCATATATTTATGTACATTGCCATTTTGGCTACATTACATTTAGTTTCACAAAATCTTGCTCTTAGACACAAATTTAGAGTAACTAGTCTAATCTTCCAATCTAATCGATACCTCTTTCTGGAAAACTAGTTGCAAAGGAGTTTTTCATTCTTCCCTTTTTTAGTTCAGTGGAAAGCGCTTATACTCAAATACCAGTATCTTAAACTAGAAAATAAATCTCCCTTCAATGTAACTATCTACTTAATAAATCTTCCGGCTCTTGTTTTCCAAAGTGATGACCTTTCACATTATGAAATTAAAAGAGTTTATATATCCTCAAGTGTTTCAGTTTCCTATCTATAACATCAATATATTTCAAGACATGTTCCATGCATTTAAGAGTGGTTTTGATGAGTGTCCACATGCTTCAGTCATGTCTCTGGGAAATGCAGATGATAGATGGAATAGAGGTCACTAATATCAACCATTTCTTCAAACTTGATAATGTCGATAAATTCTATTTATTGTTTTAAGATGCTTGGGATATGGTTTTGTCTCCAGAAGGACTGGATTCATGTGCTTTAGTGAATGTGCATATTTGTCGTGTGGTTCTATAAATCAGAATGCAATTTTTCTGTTTTTTTTCTCCTTTGTGACACATGAGGTTATCTTAAATACTTAAATGCAAGAGAGACAATTGGATCCTTATAAATTACAGAAATAGGAACGTGGCTGCAAATATCAGACATATTTACTTGGTTTAGATATCTGCCCTTAAAGTCCTAAAGGGTGCTTCTTTAAATTAGAGACTTTTGTAAAGGGAAAATTGTTAATTGATAAGCTTAAAACCCACAGTATAAAATGAAGCTACTTTCTACTGCCAATAGTTATCCCTATAGACATAGAGCAAAACATTAAAAGCAACTTAAGAATCATCATGGATCTATTATTTATTCTCATTGCTTCATGCTAAGATATTGAAAGAGGAAAAAAAAAAAAAGAATCTTGTGCCTAGCCTCTGAACTGGCTAGTATAGCCTCATTCTTGTTCTTGTCTTTCTGTTTTTTTTTTTTTAATAAGCCATTAGTATATGCTTTCAATTTCTGCTTCTGTAATGAAATATAGCCTGTTGTGTTTTGCTACCAAACCCGTTAAGATATTGTGTTCTTACTTTTTTGTTTAAAAGTACTTAGTGTTAAGCCTTTAAGTGTGTATGCTGCTGCTGCTGCTGCTAAGTCACTTCCGTCATGTCCAACTCTGTGCGGCCTGATAGAGGGCAGCCCACCAGGCTTCCCTGACCCTGGGATTCTCCATGCAAAAACACTGGAGTGAGTTGCCATTTCCTTCTCCAATGCATGAAAGTGAAAAATGAAAGTGAAGTCGATCAGTCGTGCTCAACTCGTAGTGACCCCATGGACTGCAGCCTACCAGGCTCCGTCGTCCATGGGATTTTCCAGGCAAGAGTACTGGAGTGGGTTGCCATTGCCTTCTCCTTTAAGTGTGCATATTTTGCTTTAATTACAAAGACACAAATGTATCTTTCTGGCTCTTGCAAAGCCATTGTCATTGGTGTTACTCTAGACATGCAATTAAAATAGAAATAACTATGCAGCAAAATTATTTTGTATACATATATATTTTTATTTTGCTTTTCATCAAGCAAATATTTTTATTGACTTGTAGAAATTGTGGGAAAAAATATTGCTCTAAAACACTCCTACACAATTTGTTTTATCTAAATAGATTTTTAAAAGAATCTTAATTCACTATTTGGGTAAACTTCAGTTAAGTTCAGTCATTTAGTCATGTTTGACTCTTTGCAACCCCATGGACTGCAGCATGCCAGGCCTCCCTGTCCATCCCAACTCCCAGTTTACAAAAACTCATGTTCATTGAGTCGGTGATGCCATCCAACCATCTCATCCTCTGTCATCCCCTTGTCCTCCTGCCTTCAACCTTACCCAGCATCAGGGTCTTTTCCAATGAGTCAGCTTTTTGCAGCTGGTGGCCAAAGTATTGGAGTTTCAGCTTCAGCATCAGACCTTCCAATGAATATTTAGGACTGATTTCCTTTAGGATGCAATGGTTGGCTCTCCTTGCAGTCCAAGAGCTCTCAAGAGTCTTCTCCAACACCTCAGTTTAAAAGCATCAATTCTTCAGCACTCAGCTTTCTTTATAGTCTAGCTGTCACATCCATACGTGACTTCTGAAAAAACCATAGCTTTGACTAGATGAACCTTTGTCAGCAAAGTAGTATCTCTGCTTTTTAATATGCTGTCTAGGTTGGTCATAACTTTTCTTCCAAGGGACAAGCGTCTTTTAATTTCATGGCTGCAGTCACCATCTGCAGTGATTTTGGAGCCTCCCAAAATAAAAGTTAGCCACTGTTTCCCCATCTATTTGCCATGAAGTGATGGGACTGGATGACATGATCTTAGCTTTCTGAATGTTGAACTTTAAGCCAACTTTTTCACTCTCCTCTTTCACTTTCATCAAGAGGCTCTTTAGTTCTTCTTCACTTTCTGTCATAAGGGTGGTGTCATTTGCATATCTGAGGTTATTGATATTTCTACCAGCAATCTTGATTCCAGCTTGTGCTTCCTCCAGCCCAATGTTTCTCATGATATACTCTGCATATAAGTTAAATAAGCAGGATGACAATATACAGCCTTGACGTACTCCTTTTCTTATTTGGAATCAGTCTGTTGTTCCATGTCCAGCTCTAACTGTTGCTTCCTGACCTGTGTATCGGTTTCTCAAGAGGCAGGTCAGGTGGTTTGATATTCCCATCTCTTGAACAATTTTCCACAGTTTATTGTGATTACACAGTCAAAGACTTTGGCATAGTCAATAATGCAGAAATAGATGTTTTTTCAAGAACTCTCTTGCTTTTTTGATGATCCAGCAGATTTTGGCAATTTGATCTTTGGTTCCTCTGCCTTTTCTAAAACAAGCTTGAACAGTGTTAATAACTGCATTTGTTTGGAGGAATACTTAAACAGATGTTCTTACTCATTGATACTGGTATTAATTTGTTAAATCCTACACTTCCCCCCCCCATTTAAAATTGTAGTCATACAAACTTACAAACATTATAGAAAAAATTACAGAAATGTATAAAACTCTACAATGGAGTATTTCTTTTCTATATAACTCATATCTGAGCATTTAATTTAATAAATTATTGTGATTCATCCAAACTGGCATTTCACATGATATATTTACATACAAGTTAAATAAACAGGGTGACAATATACAGCCTTGTTGTACCCCTTTCCCAATTTTGAACCAATCCATTGTTCCAGATCTGATTCAATTATTGATATGTGTTAGAATGCACAATGAAGGCAAATTTAAAGCCAACCCTGGGTAGTACAAGTTTCTATTTCCAATATAATTTATAGAAATTAAAAATATGTTTTTAGGAAGGAAAGTAGCCAGGTACTAGTGATTTAAGGGGTCTATATTTGAATTCAAAAAATAAAACTTTGCTCACACACACAAAAAATTTTCATACATTAAATGCTTAGGTATGGGTTATATAGACAAGAAATTCTCCATTTTAGACAGAGGATTCTGACAGGCTATACAGTCCATTCAGTCACAAGGAGTTGTACATGACTGAATGACTAACACTTTCACTTTCACTATGCCTACTAATACGTATCAATGAATAATAGTATTAATCTCTTAAATGAGAATAATATATAGATAAATATATCAACTGTTTGCCTCTGTCATAAAAAAAACCTCTCAACACTTTATTTTCATTATTTCTTTCCATTTAATCCTTTTTTGTAGGACATGTAAATGTATGCCTCAAAAGTCCATATATTTAATTACTGAAATGTAACATAATGATAGATAACATTTATTGAGTATTAACTACGTGTTCAGGCTCCTGGCTATCTAAATATTCTTTAACTTCATTTAATAATGAATTACAGACAAACATTCAAAGTAGAGGCAAATTTCAGTGTTAGGATTTCCCATATAATTAAATAAAAAATTAAAAATAAAATATTTGCTTTATTAAGCTTACATAATTTGTAATGCATGGTGATGAATTTCAAACTCAGACAAATAAAAACTTAAACACAAACCCATTGAATATGCTCTTAAATACCATGACATTTTCTCTCCCAAGTAAGTTTTAATATCAAATGAAGACTAAAAAGTACATGAAAAGCACTTCACTGCCTCAGAAACTTGATGGAAGAAAAAAAAAAAAGAGTAAATGTATAAAATACACATATATGTCACAATTTATTTAGAAAAATCTTTTTATCTATTCTTATTATTTACTTCAACTACAACTATAAAATTTATATAGATGTTTCATTGAATTCTTGGAGTAAAAATGTATTTCAAAAAGCAAGTGTTAAAATATATATCAATTAAATGCACATTTTTACCCATTGTAAGCCACGCAATGATTGAAAAACAAACCTCTATTATTATTATCATTATTAACTTTGATTCTCCTTTGCACTTTATACAATCAAGTGAGTGTTTCTAGTTATAGCCTAGTTAAGAGTGTGGTTTATTCATGGATTTACTCTTTTTTTCTCCTAGTCCAGTGTGTTATCTAATTATAGTGAATGACATTATGTTAATAAGCTTATAATGAGAAGTGCAAAGCAGAATTCAAAAGTATAATAGGTGTTCAATTAATGTTTGCAACATGAACTCACGTGCAAACAGAATTTCTTATAATAGTAATATTGATACTTTATTTATATAATAAATACTTATACACATTATTATCTTGTTTTCTAATAAATACATTTTTAATTGAAAAATAAAAATCTGTCTGGAATATATCATTGAATAATAGAGAGCTTTTGAGTATATTTAGCTAGCACCTTCTTTGACAAACTATACTTATATCTTGAATTAATGGCATATTACTCTGTCTAACAGCACACAGAGTTGAAACGACATTTTAAAAAGTCAATATTTTAGTATATTATGTAAATATTAGTCAATATTTACATTACACTGCCTTAATGTAAGCTCTATTGTCTATAATATTAAACCATGTTTTAAGTGAAGTCACACAAAATAAAACTTCAATTTCCTTAATGAACACAAACAAAAGTAAGTCATTATATATAACATATAATGTTAGCCTTCAGTAACTTAAAAACTATTACATAAAATTTTGAATAATAGCTAATTTAAGTAATTCAGTTTCAATAAAATTATGATTCAGTAGACAATATGATTTCAATTACGTAACATCAGTTATAAAATAGAAATATCCAGATTTTTAAAAATATAAAAATGTTAATGCCTCATAACTTCATACTCAGGATTTCATAAAGGTTTTCTCAGGACAAAATCCCTTTAGCAAAAGTGAAGGTAAATGAGCATTCTTTGAAAGTCATGGTATATTTCTGATATCAGCAATGGAAATGAACAGATGCAGAATCTTAAAAAAAAAAAAAGACTCCAAAAAAATAAGATCAAATGAGCAAATTCTCAGATGTTGAACAGAAATAAATTTGAGTACATCATCCAAAAAGATCAAAGGAAAAACTCTCTAAAGTAAACAGTGTCTTTTTTTTTTTTAGTTACCATAACTTTCCTGGTAACTTGTCAGTCTTAATAAGAAGTGTAAAAATCTCTCTGTGTGACACAGAAACATCACTCCTAAAACTGAAGCAAAATCACATTGAGCAGAAAACAGTTTTAAAAATAACCAAAGGAAAGACCAGATGCTTTGGTCATATTGACTCTAAGTTTAATGAAAAACTTGCTATAACAAAGTGTTCAAACTCTAAGAAGCTAGCAAACATTATTTAAAGCAAAAGATTATATTTTTCAGAACATTTACTAATTCAGTCAACTGAAAGTCTCCATAAACTAGGAGTTCAGCAGATTACTTCTAGGAGTATCTTAGTGCAAGCTAATGAAATTCTCCTCCAATAATTCAGAAATGCTATGCCTTGAATTAAATTCTAAGAACAAAATAATTATATTATTTTTTACAGTACCAATGAAACTACAAATGAATAAAATTTTAGGAAAAAAGTCCTGCTTACATATGTTTTATGCTATATTTATAGAAAACTTATGTTGGCTTCCCAGGTGGCACTAGTGGTAAAGAATCTGCCTGCCAATGCAGGACGTAAAAGACATGGGTTCAGTCCCTGGGTCAGGAAGATATGGGTTCAATCCCTGGTCAGGAAGATACCCTGGAGAAGAGCATGGCAACCCACTCCAGTATTCTTGCCTATAGAATTCCATGGACACAGGATCCTGGCAGGCTGCAGTCCATTGGTTTGCAAAGAGTTAGACACAACTGAAGTGAATTAGCATGCGTGATGTGAGAATAACAAGTATTTTCAAAAGCCAGTTATATATACTGCCAGGGTCCAGCTCCGGTGGGTCCGGGGGTCTTGAGGGATGAGTGGCGTTGGTGAAGAAGTGAGCTGAGTCAATGTGGTGATGGAGCAGTCTCTCTCTTTATTGTTGTTGGTTTACAGTTTTTATACCCAAGAAACACACCCATTACATAACAATTATTCCATATAATCTTTTGTTTTCTGCCTACCATCAACAACTTTAACATTAAGCTCATTTTCCTCGCAGAAGTTGGATTTCTGTGTAATCAGATTTAACAATAGTATATATATTGTTTTAGCATACTTCAATCAATCCTGAAAAGTACATCAATCTAAGCAGAAGGGTTACAGTTTTCTCTTATTGGGTGCAGCTGTGTAGAGCCTTGAGGGAAGGGCTAAGCTTGAAACTGTTTTTATTCTATTAACCTCAACCACTACCTGTCTCATTCTGTTCTGACACTCTGATTCTTACGAGGAAAGAGGACAAAGAGACAGTTTGGAAAGAGGAGAGAGGACAAAGAGACAGTTTAGCAGCACTGCTTTAGCAATAAAACCCTATTAACCTTACATAACTACTATAATGAATTCCTACGTCTACATTATCCTAAGGCAATCAGTGTCTCCAACTATGCTGGCCACAGTTATGAGCATTCCTAAGTCCCATTCCTGCCTAGTTTCTTCAAGGAAGGGAGCCTCCTCCGTGGAGTGGTTGGGAGAGTGGGATGTGGAAAGGTGACCCAAGTAGGAGCCCTTCTGGTGGTGGCCTTGCCATGACCCCTAGAGAACTCTTGGTAAACTCCCCAGTAATGAGTAGGAGGTGTAGTAATCTATTTAAATGTCCCTTATTCCTTTGTCCTGGGGAAGGGACTCTGCCTTCCCCAATGCCCTGAGGGAAATAAGGTCTGGGGGAATTATCTCAGGATGAATTATTTCTAACTGGGACTGACCTACTGAGATGAGCTAATGTTCCTAGCATAAACAGAACTTCCCAAGAAAAATACCAGGAGGGGCCTTGCCTTGGGATGCCCCGAAGGAAAATCAGCTTTTCAGTTTCCTCCTTAGTCTCAGTGACCTTGTCATCACAGTGAGGGGGCATCCTGACAGCTTCCAGCAATATACTATTTTACTCCAAGGTATATGGTAATAAAATCTGACCCATAAATATTCTGGTCAGACTGTTATTAATTATAATTGAATCTAGTTTCTCAAAGAGTCTAAATAGGATGTTTCTCTAAATTATTATTTTTACCTTTCTTCTTCTTTTTCTTTCTAGCATTACTTACTAATGACTCTCAAAACTCAATGAAGCTATGAGACATGCCACGCACAGCCACCTAAGATGGGTAGGTCCTCTGGGGGAAATAATGGCACACCACTCCAGAATTCTTGTCGTGAGAACAATGTGAAAGGGCAAATAGATTTGACACCGAAAGATGAGCCCCGTCAGGTCAGAAGGTGTCCAATATACTACTGGGCAAGAGCAGAGGTAATTACAATAGCTCCAGAAAGAATGAAGAGGCCAGGCAAAAGTGGAAATGACATTCAGTTGTGGATATATCTGGAGGTGAAAGCAAAGTCTGATGCTGTAAAGAACAACACTGTATAGGAAGCAGGAATGTTAGGTCCATGAATCAAGGTAAATTGGATGTGGTCAAGCAAGATATGGCAAGAGTGAACACCAACATCTTAGGAAACAGTGAACTAAAATGGACAGGCCTATAACAAGACATCCTGTAGTGTGAAGACAAGTGGGCCATAGAAGGCCTTACTGCAAACACAGCTAGTGGAGGTGATGGACTTTCAGGTGAGCTATTTCAAATCCTAAAAGACAGTACTGTTAAAGTGCTGCACTCAATATGTCAGCAAATTCGTAAAACTCAGCAATGGCCACAGGACTGGAAAAATCAGTTTTCCTTACAATCCCAAAGAAGGGCAGGACCAAAGAATGTTCAAACTTATGGGAAGTTGTCCTCATTTTGCATGTTAGTAAGGTTAAACTCAAAATCCTTCAAGCCAGGCTTCAGCAGAATGTGAACTGAGAACTTCTAGATGTACAGGCTGGATTTTGAAGAGACAGAGGAATCAGAGATCAACTTGTCAACATTTTTTGGATCATAGAGAAAACGATGGAATGGCAGAAAAACTTATGCTTATTTTTTTAAATTAATTTATTTATTTTAATTAGAGGCTATTACTTTACAATATTGTGGGTTTTTGGTTTTTTTGTTTGTTTCTTTGTTTGTTTTGCTGTACATGAACATGAATCAGCCATGGATGTATATGTGCCCCACCATCTTTAATTGCATATCCACCTCCCTCCCTACTCCATCCCTCTGGGTTGTCCCAGAGAACCAACTTTGGGTGCAGACAGCCTCCTGGACCCATGTGTAATCTGAACTCCTAGGTAAGTGATCTTTGTCTTGACCATCTGTGCCTTAGCATGAGAGACTTCATATCCCCTCTCTACCAAAAAGTTTGGAACTTGAATTGCATGTCATTCATTGGGCATTTTTCTTACCTGGAGAGCATATTAGTAGATCATCTACATATTGTAATGTTCTCCCATTAGATCCCAGATCCAGATCTAGGAGATCCCAGTTAAGAGTCTGCCCATACAGGTAGGAGCTATCTCTGAACTCCTGAGGTAATACTGTCCAAGTCATCTGTTGGTGGTTTTTTTTTGTTTTTTTTTCTGGAGCTTCCCACTCGAAAGCAAAAAGATATTTGGATTCTTTAGCAAATGGTATGCAAAAGAATGCATCTTTGAGATCCAAGAGTGTAAATTACTTGGCAGTGGGCTGGATTTCTTCCAATATTACATAGGGATTGAATAGGATGGAGGGGGACTGCAGCTTCATTTATGATCTGGAGATCTTGAACCATTTACCAGGTTCCATCCTTTTTCTTTACAGGGAGAATCGGGGTATTACACAGTGAATTGGTGGAGACCAATAGCTCACAGGCAAGGAATTAGAGGCTGTAGTCCTTTCCAAGCTTCTCTTCTGAGGGGATATTGTTTCTGGTTAGGAAACTGAGTGGCATCTCAGAGGACAATGATGACCAGTCTAGCTTGGTGGGCTCATCCAGGAGTCCTCTGGTCCCACAACTGGGGCTTAATTTTGTCCTCCAATAGTTTTAGTCCCTCTCTATTGGAGAGGGTGTAATGGGTTCTTCAGCAGCAACCAGAAACTGTAGGGCTCTAGGGTCTGAAAAGCTTCCCATCACAAGGGTGGTTCCCAGTGTCTTGAGAATTTCTCTTCCCAATAAAGGGGTAGGACAATCAGGGACCAACAGAAACTGGTGGGAAAATATATGTCCATCCCAGCAACAAAGAAGTGTTCGGATGAATCTTTTAGTAATTGTTTTTCCTGTAGCACCCAAAATAGTACAGGTTTGGGAGGAGACGGTTTCATAGAAGGAGGTCAGGACAAAGGAGGTAGCCCCTGTGTCAGCAAAGAAATTCTCGGACCTACCTGTCATATCCAGTTGCCCCCTTGGCTCCAGCCCTATGATGGTTATCTGTGACAGGCGAGCTGGCTGGAGTAAGCTGCTTCAGTCCTGTCGAACAATCATGAGGGGAAGGCTTGGAGCTTAACCTTGAGACTCTTTGGTTCCAAGGGCAGAGTGCTACCCTATGTGCCAATTGATGGAATTTGGAGCAAGCCATTTTAGGAGACTTGTCATGGTTTGGACACTCTTTGGCCCAGTGGCCCCCTGTCTACAGATTAGGCATTTGCCTCATGTCTTGTCCTTTAAAGATTCGGGGTTTGCCATAGGGCTTCCCTGGAGGGTGGCCAGATGGTGGGCATTCCTTGTCTTTTTCTTTTTCTCCCTTTCTTGGGCCTTGGCCTCCCTCTCCTGTTCTCTGTTATAAAAGGTATTGGGGCTATCTGGACCATCTCACTGGAAGAGGCAGCAGGGTGCTGCTGCTGTAGCTGTTGTAATTTTATCCTGATATCTGATGCACACTGGGATGGGAATTTGTCCTTTAAAATCATCTGTCACTCATAAGGGTTGAAGTCTAGATAAGTAAACTTTGGGAGGGCCTCTTTAGACTTCTCAGAAAGTCAGTGGGGTTTTCGTTGGACTCCTGAGTTATTGCTGAGATCACACACAGCGCACAACTAACAGACGTCCTTCTATTTTCACCATTATATTTCCTAGGGGTGAGTCTTTTTAAAGCTTATCCTACCCAGTACTGTTGCAACCTGAGAACCAGGCATCCTTAGATCAGAGTGAAGATCCCCGGGCAGGCTGAGGCATGACAGCCTCCTGGAGACTGAATCTCTGGGCAGATTAAGGCAGGTCAGCCTCCCAAGAACTGGGAGCCTTGGGCAGGTCAAGGCATGTTGACCTCCTGCCACCCCTGGACTGGTGGAACCCCGAGCAAGTTGAGGTGTGACAATCTCCCAGGGATCGGATCCCTAGGCAGGTCAAGGCAGGTCTACCTCCTGGGATCCCCAGGCTGGAGTTGGGCATCCCCAAGGTCTCCAGCATGACTAGTGCTGGGTAGGATTAAGGGGTTGTAATTTCAACTTATTGTCAGTTTGTTCACCACAGATGGGACTAGATATCATGATGTAAAGCAATCCAAGCCTGTGCCCTGAGACTGGAAACCTGGTGAAGCAGCCATAAGACTTATCTTCTTACTGTTCTGAGGGAATGTATGTCACTGATTTCCTCCCCTAGTCCGCCATGAGAGCAGTTTAGGTGTTTTCATTGTCATAGACCCACTTTAGGTGGTAGCAGAAGTAATGACAAAGAATTGGGTTATCTTGTCCTATTAGGGGAATTAGAGTATTTTAATGATAAGCAGGGTAGAGGGATATTGCCTACAAGGGGTCAGGGTTCTGGCTGTAGGAGTTAGTAAGTTGTTTAAGAACAAATTGATAAGAGGCAACAGACTAAATGTTTCAAAAAAGTGGAGTGGAGATTTGACTCAGGGGTATGTTTGTAACTTTAGGAGAAGGGTGGTAAGGATTTGGGCCCAAAAGACTTGTAGGGCTAAATCCCAAAGCGGCAAACATTATCCCTGGAAGTCCAATTGCCCTTGAAGGGATGCCACCAACAGATGGACTTCTAGCAGGCATTGTGTGTCGGTCACCTGCCCTAATGGGTTGACTGAGAGAAGCTGTTGTTGCACATATTGTAGGAGACATGGAAGATGAAAGCCTGAGTATCTAGAGAGATTGGATACTATACAGCATTTCCTTCCCAAAGGCGAGCTATTTTCTGGTTGTCCCTCCAGAAGACTATAGAACTGTGGGCCCAAAAAGGGCTCAGGAGAAGAGCATGAACCAGGACGGAAGGGGGCAGGGCACAACTTTTGAAAGAATGGCATACCCCAAGGGTATAACATAAACTAACTAAAATCAAATGGGTGCAAAATGACAAGTCAAATTCAGCTAAACCTTTATTTTCAATCTGCAACCTAAATGACATACCTAGAGGGGCCAGGGCAGTTCCAGTTCATCTCAGTTCAGTCGCTCATCCATGTCCAACTCTTTGCGATCCCATGAACCACAGCATGCCAGGCCTCCCTGTCCATCACTAACTCCAGGAGTCCACCCAAACCCATGTCCATTGTGTAAGTGATGCCATCCAACAGTCTTGTCCTCTGTCATCCCCTTATCCTCCTGCCCTCAATCTTTCCCAGCATCAGAGTCTTTTCAAATGAGTCAGCTCTTCACATCAGGTGGCCAAAGTATTGGAGTTTCAGCTTTAACATCAGTCCTTCCAATGAACACTCAGGACTGATCTCATTTAGGATGGACTTGCTGGATCTCCTTGCAGTCCAAGGAGTCTCAAGAGTCTTCTCCAACACCACAGTTCAAAAGCATCAATTCTGCTGAGCTCAGCTTTCTTTATACTCCAACTCTCACATCCATACATGACTACTGGAAAAACCATAGCCTTGACTAGATGGACCTTTGTTGACAAAGTAATGTCTCTGCCTTTTACTATACTGTCTAGGTTGATCATAACATTCTTTCCAAGGAGCAAGCATCTTTTAATTTCATGGGTGCAATCACCATCTGCAGTGATTTTGGAGCCGAAAAAAATAAAGTCTGCCACTGTTTCCACTGTTTCCCCATCCATTTGCCATGAATTGATGGGACCAGATGCCATGATCTTCTAAGTTTTCTGAATGTTGAGCTTTAAGTCAACATCTTCACTGTCCTCTTTCACTTTCAACAAGAGGCCCTTTAGTTCTTCTTCACTTTCTGCCATAAGGTGGTATCATCTACATATCTGAGATTATTGATATTTCTCCCAGCAATCTTGATTCCAGCTTGTGCTTCCTCCAGCCCAGCATTTCTCATGATGTACTCTGCATATAAGTTAAATAAGCAGAGTGACAATATACAGCCTTGATGTACTCCTTTCCTGATTTGGAACCAGTCTATTGTTCCATGTCCAGTTCTAACTATTGCTTCCTGACCTGCATACAGGTTTCTCAAGAGACAGGGCAGGCGGTCTGGTCTTCCCACCTCTTTCAGAAATTTCCACAGTGCAGTGGCTGCACTTTGCTAGAACAGCTGTGAAGAAATACCCCACGTCCAATGTAAGAGAAGCTCAAGTAAGATGGTAGGCACTGAGAGAGGGCATCAGAGGGCAGACAGACTGAAACACAATCACAGACAACTAGCCAATCTGATCACAGGGACCACAACCTTGTCTAACTCAGTGAAACTAAGCCATGCTTTGTGGGGACACCCAAGACGGATGGGTCTGACAGAATGTGGTCCACTGGAGAAGGAAATGGCAAACCATGTTGGTATTCTTGCCTTGAGAACCCCGTGAACTGTCCCGTGAAAAGGACAGTTCCAAGACACTGTCAAAAGACTGAGAGGTGGGTAGTTCCCCCGTTGTTGGAATGATTCTCCCACTCATTAGCATATGAAACCACCTAGCCTGGTAAAAGTAACCACACCAAGTTCCATGGGCCCTGCACTCTCCTCTGCAATGGCCCACACCTTGTGGAGTGTGCTTCTCTCTAAATCCAAACAAATCCACCTCTTACCTATGGCTGTGTCTCTGAATTTTGCAATGAGACAACAGTGCTGGAGCTTCATTAAGTCCTGAAGCCAGGTACCATGGGTTTTGGCTAGGCTCAAGTCCCAGGAGAGAAGAGTTTAAGGATGGGAGGAAAAAGCAGTGGGAAAAAAACGTGCAGAGGAATCCCCTTCATATCCTGCCAGAAAACCTGCTAAATACCTGACCTGTGCTCACAGTTTTCATTGGCCTGATCACTGACATAAAGTAGATTAAGGACAGAAGAACCCCCATTCGCTTGGGCATCAGCTACTGGGGCTCAGCAGGTAGATGAAAGGTTGTAGACGAAATCACAACAAAGACACTGGGAATCTTGGCCTCCAGAAGAGAAGAATTCAATCCAGGGCCAGAGATGAGGCTTGATCACTCAGAGCTTTTGTGTAATAAAATTTTATTAAAATATAAAGGAAATAGAGAAAGCTTATGACATAGGCTTCAGAAGGGGTAAAAAGAGCACCCCCTTGCTAGTTTTTGGCTGGATGTTATATAGTCACTAGCAGTTTGCTAATGAAAGAAAGGAATGTCTCAAAACTCTAATGGCACCAGGCCCCTCATACATAAGATGTACTTTGGGATAATCTTGGCACCAGATGAGTCATTCGGGGCCATAAAACGATTGACTTGAATTTTGTAGAAGGGGAGTTTACCTACAGACAGTTTCATTTACATAGATTAGGAGAACAATATCTGAGTGTAACATATTGGTTTGTCAAGCCATTTAGCAGAACTGAATCAAAGACAGTTTGAAGCAAATTCATAGTACATTAACATAGCTTAAGACAAACATTTCCATAAGAAGAATGCATTGGGTAACTCAAGGCTTGAGAATAGTTAATTTCAGGTGAGACCAGATGTCTTATGGAAACACAGTTTTTTAAGAGAAACCTCTTTTAAATTTGTATAGAGAAGGAAAAAACATCACTAGTTTGTTTCTTCCTGCCGCTCAAGAGAGAGATAAAAATGTCTGACTCTTGCAGCCTATTTCCTCCGTTTGGAGAGCCCTGGCCTTCCTTCCAGTTACCCTGTCATTCCCGGCTTTTCTCTTAGGAGAATTATGTTGCCTAGGGAAAGGGGGCGTCATTTTCATTCCATAACTGCTTCTGAGCTGACAAGGGGAATTGTCCCTAAATTGATGAGGCAACATATTATCCTAACCCTCATATGAGGATTTCTGATCCAGGGGCCCCAAGTAATAGTTGGAGGAGGCTGAGGCACTCATAGGAGCTTGGACAACCATTTGTAACTTAAAGGCTTTCATGTGACTAGAAACAAATCTAGTTACACAGTTACAGATGTAGGGAGCAAACAGCAAAAACAAAACAACCAGAATTCTTGTAGTTAAGATAGTTTTCCACCATGGGGAACTAGTTAATGTCTCCCAAAGTGAGGTAATTGAAGCTTCAGGAGTATCCATAGCCCCAATCATTTTGTTGATGTGTTTATCAAAATGAGTAACATTAGTGCTCATATCAGGTATATATGTACAGCATTGGGTATGAATAATGGCACAAGTTCCTCCTTGCACAGCTGTCAGAATATCTAAAGCCAATCTGTTTTTTTAAAAACCACCTTTCTAATTTGTGATTGTTCAGCATTAAGAGCTGAAATAGACTTTTGAGAATCTTGCAATGCCTGTTGAGTAAAATTAGTCAAAGCATCTACTTGTAGCATAACATTAGTAGTTCCCAAAGAGGGAACAAACACTGTGGCCAAATAATCATACCAGTGAAATACAGGCCTTGCCCACCCAGTTTTAAGGTGGGGTAAATTAGGTAGTGGAACCTTTGGGACACACTGAGGAATAGCCCCTGTCAGAGTCTCTCAATTGCACGTACTGCCACTCACCTCTTCATGGTGGGGGGGATAGGGGCATGGAGGGCAGGTTGGTTCTAGGAAACAAGAAACGAGAGATTGTAAAGGAATTAAGATTTTGTTAGGCACATGCCCTTCCAGCTATAGGAGTGAGAACCTCCTACCTTAACGGAGATCTTCTGGAATCTGAGACTGAGCTGTGTGAGCTTTCTGCTGAGTTTGATTTTCACTGTCCTGGTTTCCAGCACGCTGGGCTTCTTGTCACTTCCCTTGTGCTTGGTTTTCTTTGTGTTCAGCTTTCACCACAGCAACTTTCACCGAGTTGGGCTCCAGCTGTGCTTGGCCTCCTCATTATGGGACCTGAGCAGAGAGGTTGTTTCAGCCAGGTTAAATCCGAGAAAGGGAACCATAGATGTCAGAAAAGTTTGTAATTTCCTTGATTCTGTGTCGTCACAACAAAAATTTGAAACAATGGATGGACCAGCGTTACAGCCTTTGGATGGACCAGTGTCAAAACTCCGTGTTACAGCCCAGTTTTATTTAGAAAGTAAAGGAAAATACATCCTTGAGGCATGAGTGCACGCCAACCCAAAAGACGTGAAGAGAAGAGAGGCCTCTGGCCCAATTTTGGTTCCTCTCTTTACATGTGTTTTCTCCTCCCGCTGGGCCTGTCCTATGTAAACTGAGCTAGCCAGAAGTGCTGTTTGTTTTATCTGAGGCCCTCACTCTGGTCTCAGACCTTCCTTTGTTCTATTTTCGCAGGCTTTTCCCTTTCTTGTCTCTTAGCCACCACCATTCTGGATTCCTTGTTCTATTCTAACCACCTAAATTTTTAGGCCAACCTAATATAAACAAATAAGTTTCATATATAATGTTTATATTATATGTATATTATTTATATTTTATATAATTTATATATTACTTAAATATATACTTAATGGTATTCACTTTTTCTTTCACTTCCCCATCAAATGCACCTCTTCCATCAAAACCATCTGTCCATTTTCTTGTCTGATAATCTTTCTATAAATTCTGAAGTCCAAAGAAGCTTTCAGTACATTTCCTAACAGTGTCAAACACAAAGAATAAAAATGATTTGATATCAATATTCAAACAAAATTGTTACAAATATTTGACATGTCAAATATTTTTGGAAAGGTTGCAGTAATCATGAGTGATTTAATTTAGGCATCAAGATTTACATGGAGTCCTTTTAAATCCCTCAGAGTAAGCCACTAGTGACATTGCTTATATAAGATCATATATGAATCAGGCAAAGCTATGAAAAATATTGATTCTTAAACTAAAGCATTTTTAAATATATAATTCCTATCATAAAAACGGTGCTTAGATCAACATTATTCAGTTAAAGTCTACATGGTAACACAGAATTACCAGTAACCACAATATTGTTACTAACACAAATTAATTCCAAATCAAAAATTTTGACTATACCCCAAATTTCTTCCTATTGAACAAAATAAGGAACACAATTTTAAATCTCACTTGCATTTGCATTTGTGAAAATTAGGCACCCTAAAGTGTGGCTATGTAACTTTTGAAAACTATTTTAGTGTTCTCCCTAATAATCGAGCCATTCATTACTCATTTTAATTTTCAAAGAATGCAAGCAAAAGCTATCATTATTCATCAATTAGCCTTATTGTAATCACATTAACCTCTTCTTTAAAAAAAGCTACAGAATTTAAATTTTATATGTTGATTTAGATTCTTGCAAATTGCATATACTTTCATTAAAGAAATAAACTACTCAGGATGTTGCTTGTGTGCCTGCCTTGTGGATAAATGCCAGTATCCTTTGCAGATGAGAGAGGGAGGTTGCAAATAAGTCATAACTTTCTCAATATTAAGAGTTGTTATCTGCTAGAAAATTTCCTCCAGCCTACCCTACAGTGATAAATGGCAAAGTGATGGTGCATACGATGGAAAGATGATCAGTAGCCTGAAGAAGCACAGGAATGTAGTAGGTCATCATTTCCATTTTTATTAGAATTATTATTTTTTTCCTCAGAGCATCTTCCTTTCAGCATTAACCAAGCCGCTTTTGAGCTCTAAGTCCTTGAGCAGATATAATTTCCATGTTGTCAGGTGCTTCTTTATGAACTTCTAAAAAATTTCATCCAGGAAGTTTTTAAAGTGCTACCAAACTTTTTTCCTTAAAAGGACATTTACAAAGACTAGACTATAAAGGTAATTTCTCTTTAAAATGCATATGCATTATGGGCCATATTCAAGTTAAAAAAAAAACATATCAGAGAATGTCATCTGATAATTCTTAGTCTATCCTATATATTTTATTGGTTTATTTATTGTTCATTCATTCATCCATTCCTTCATTCACTGAATGTAAGGCACTTAACTAAAATAATTATTTTAGAAAAAAAGAATTTATAAACTAACAAAAGGCAATAAGGCAAATGGGAATATTTTTTCCTCTGTTTATCTTTTCCTTTAACTCTTAGAAGCCAGTCTATGCTAGCCCTAATCTTGCCTGGAACTGCCAGACTCAATTAAACAAAGACCTGATATCAGTGTACAGTTTTCAGCTTTTTTGAAAGATGCTTGTTCCTACAATTTTCCCATTAGCTCTAAAATTTATAAGACTTGACAAACATTTTACTGGACAAGGAACCATTTTCCTAGCATGGACTCACTGCATATATGTAGTGCTAGACTGATTGAGGTTCTGTCTTGCTTAAGTTCCTCAGTGATTGAAAATAAGCATGACATTAAGAATTATTAGAACTAAGTTTACATATTAACTCTATGGTTGTGTACATAAACAACATTTGACAAAGTTTTGACATTGTATTTTATCAGCTGGAAAATGTGCATTATATCGAGTTGCATGAATGTTGAAAGAATTAAATTAGATTTTGTATTTAAAGTGTGTAGCATGTTTTGAATTTCTAGGGTATCCATTGACCACTGGTGATTTCCATAATTATCTAAGTTGCCTCAAATACAAAGATATGAATACATTAATTTAAAATGATACATGTACCCCAATATTCATAGCAGCATTATTTATAATTGGCAAGATATGGAAGCAACTTAAGTGTCCATTAACAAATGAACAGATAAAGACGATAGTATGCATATATACATATATATAATGGAATATTACTCAGCAAAAAAAGAATAAGATTTTGTCATTTGCAACAATATGGATGGACTTGGAGGATATTACATTAACTGAAATAAATCAGACAGAGAAAGACAAATACTATATGAAACAACTTAAATATAGAATTAAAAAAATAAAACAAAGTTGTGAATATAACAAAAAGACGGAAACGATTACAGAATACAGAGAACAAATTAGTGGTTACCAATGAGGAGAAGGAATGAAGGAGGGGTAAGATAGGAGTAGGGGATTAAGAGGTGCAAACTATTGTGTATAAAATAAATCAGCTACAATAATATATTGTACAACATATGGAATGTAGCCAATATTTTATAATAACTATGAATGGTATACAATATTATTTGCTCAGCTGTATCTGAATCACTGTGAACCTGTGGACTGTGTCTGGCAGGCTCCTCTGTTCATGGAAGTCTCTTCTGCAGAGAATCTTCCCAACCCAGGGATCAAACCAAAGTCTCCTGAATTGCAGTCAGGTTCTTCACCATCTAAACCACAAGTATAACCTATAAAGACTGCAAATCATTATGCTGTATACTTGTAACTTACATAATGGTTTACACTCTATCTCAACTAAAAAAGGTGTATTAAAGTTGCTTCTCAAGGGTGAAAACTCAGTGCTCTTGTGTATGACATGGTATTCAGACTAAAAGTTGCTAAATGAATATTAGTGATTGATATTCCAAGAAAAAGCAGTACGGCCTGAATGATAAACATTGTCACTTTCATTTTCACTTTTATTTATGGAATTCTCTGATCTTCAAGTAGGAAAACTGTCCATAGGTGGTATGTTTCTATTTTATTGTTGTTATTGTTTCTTCATCACAAAGTTGTGTCTGACTCTTTTGAGACCCCGTAGACTATAGCCTGCCAGGCTTCTTTGTCAATGGGACTTTCCAGTCAAGAGTACTGGGGTGGATTACCATTTCCTTCTCCAGGGGATCTTCCCAACCCAGGGAATGAACCCAGGTCTCCTGCATAGCAGGTAGATTCTTTACATTGAGAGACCAGGGAAGCCCCCATCTTTCCATTTTAAGTAGAATCAAAAGAACAATAATATTGTAAATACATGTCATGAACTGGTTATTTACTGCAATGTACCTCCTTTGCTATAGTAAATTCTTTGTAATGACATTTAGCAGAGACTTTTTAGTAGTAGATTTCTTTATTAACATAGTATATTTCTTTATAATATGAATAAAAATGAAATTTGCTCATTCATGTCCAACTCTTTGTGACCCCATGGGCTGTAAGCCACCAGGCTCCTCTGCCCATGGGATTTTTACAGGCAAGAATACTGGAGTCAGTAGCCTTTCCTTTATCCAGGGGATCTTCCCAACCCAGGGATCAAACCCAGGTCTCCCACATTGCACCAAGATTCTTTACCAGCTGAGCCACAAAGGAAGTCTCTTTTTAATATATATGCTCTCTATATCTATGTAAGGCATTTTTGTTCTCCAACATGTCTATAATAAAGGACAGGCAATTCTTGTTAACGAATGTTCTCAGAATGTGTACAGCACAGCCTTATTAGTGAGATCAACAAATAACAAGGCTATTTTGGTAATCATGTGCATATTTTTTTCTCAGAGGATTTGGGATGTGCTTGCCTTACACTATTTTCTACTTTATATAGATTGATAATATGGTCAGGTTCTAATGTGCTTTCCATTTTTCATAATTTATTAGACTTAATTTTTAAATATGTCCTGACTTGTTCTCATATTATAGTATTTTGAATAAAGGTTTGAACTAAAAGCTTTCTTTGATTTTCTTTTCTTTTCTTTTCAACATGCTGTTGGTCGAGTAGAATCTTAGAATGAAATCCAAGAGAATCTTAGTAAATGAAATAATGGGAGAGTTTATATATATACATAAATTAGACAAAACGTTATCATAAAAGATATCCTGGAAAGAGCACAAACACAAGTTTCTAAAATAGATAAGAAAAATATTTTACAATCTGGAATATTAACAATTACCCATAAACTAAAATTATATTGCAAATATCTAAAGATGAATTATACATGATCATACTTGAACTAGCTTTGTCACTCTCTTGTTAAGATATAATAATACTATCTGATTCAGACGCCTTGACTCTATTGCACCTATATCATTTATTAAACTCAGTGCACCACATATTGATAGCTATATCTTCAATGAATAAGATATATAATCTATTCAATCAAAATTACTGTAGACTGCCTCTAATACATCATGAAAAAAAAAATTCTCTTTGACAACATTCAAGAGTAAAATACAAATTCTGGAGCCCATAATAACTCAGCATTCAAAAATGATGTCCATAATTTAAAATATAAATATATCACATTTAATTCATTGCTATGCTTCTGATTAAATATACAGACTAATTTTTGAAATCAACTATATTGAGATATAGAAAATATTAAGCAATGAATTTGTATTTTTCACATTATCTAAAAATATTAATAAATATAAATATTTAATAGGATATACAATTGTGCAAAGCAAAACTTTATACAGTATTTTATCAGCCAATGTTCTCCAAAGACACAGAACCAATAAAATACTTATAGTGAGATTTATTTCAATGAAATTTCATGCAGTTTTGAGAGGTACCAAGTCTGAAATCTGTAAGACAGTTCAGCAAGCTGGAAAACTTTTCAGTAGGAGCTGATGTTGCACCTTTTTTTTTTTTTTTTCCACATTGTGGAAAAATATCCTACATGCATTTTATACCCAACAGGGCATTCCCTCACACCTTGTTCCCCTTCCAGAAACTGGTCCTTTCAGACCCTCATATCCTATCAGGATCTCCCAGAAATTTTAAGTCGATATTTTAGGGGCACGAAATATGCTCTCGATGAATATATATTCATTTTGTAGATTATTTCTTAAAATGGAATTCTCAAAAATATGTACTAATTTCAAAAGAATGTTTTTTGCATTAAAAAGGATTTGGTTATTACTAAAAATTAAGAATCACTATTCTAGGTATTCATTGTACAGTGTAGAAGGTTTTTCTCTCGATAAATTAATAGTCTTTCTTTGGATAATGAGAATGATATACATTATGGTTTTCCCCATTTTTCCCTTTTAGTTGGAAATACACAACAAAACTCAGCATTGAACTGTAGTACCATTTTCTCTCTTTGCAGTGTAATTATCAGCCTATATGTCTCATCTTCACGTAATCACAAACTGTCCTATTTTACATGTTTTATATTGCTCCTTGCTTCAAATTCTCTTCAAATAATTGATACTCTATAGGTTTTGCTGCTGCTGCTGTTAAGTCACTTCAGTCATGCCCGACTCTGTGCGACCCCATAGACAGCAGCCCACCAGGTTCCGCCATCCCTGGGATTCTCCAGGCAAGAACATTGGAGTGGGTTGCCATTTCCTTCTCCAGTATATAGGTTTTGAATGCTTGCTAAAAAATTTGGTTCAAAGTGGTAAAATGTGTACTAAATAAATTATAGCTAAGTTGAATCTAAATGTTAGGAATTCCTTTCCTCAATAGCAGCAACTTTTTAAAAAGTATTTACCACGTGCCGGGGCATTATGTTAATCAGTTTATTGTAAATTTTTGTAAAACCTTATGATGTAGGTACTACTATCAATCCCCACTCTACAGAAATGCAAAGAACTGAAAAGTTTTCCAGAGTTTCATTAAGGGATCCTGAAGAGACTCAAGTGTGGATGAGTCCAAGCCCAGGTTCCCACTCACAATGTATACGGCATCCTAAGCCACATGCTCTACTTTGCATTATTGATGGATTTTCTAAGATTCTTTATAGTAGGCTATTCACTACTGCATCCAACAAAGCAGAATTCTGTTTTTCAACAAACTTTTGGCTCCTCCACTATGTTTCCTATCTCTTTATCCCTCTTACTGGAGTCCTAGCCCATCCTGCAACTCTTGTCCCCTCTGGTTATCTCAGTACAGAGCCTTTCCCTCACGACCTGGTAACCCCCGCAGCCTGTTCCCTCACACAAGATCTCCTAACAGGGCTCCACCTCCTCAGACTGGTGATCCCTTAGGCACTTGTTCCCCAGAGCAGAATCCTCAGGCCACGTTTTTCCAGTAAAGCTGTGATTCATATACCCCAGCAGACAGCAATACCCCATAGCATAGTTTCATAGAGACTTCTCCTCACAAACTCCATCCCCAACCCCTTGGTAAGGGAAATTTCCATTTCCAAGTTTCTCTCTGAAATTAGCTATTTCCCCCCCTCATTATCATCTTTTACTGCTTCTTATTCATTCTTTTTCACTTACCCCACCACCTTATGGCCTAATTTCAGTTCCTGGACTCTCCCCAAAACTCACTCAATGCTTACAAAGTTGCCAAACTTCTCTGTGCTTTATGTCCCTCTTCCTGCTGTTACAGTCTTGGGGAAGAATTCTTCTTCCTCAAAGAAGTCTCAGTTTGGCCCCTAAAAACTTTCAACTGATTGGATAAAGCCCATTCACTTTATCTTCACTTAGTGGCCCAGTGCTAAAGAATCTCCTTGCCAATGCAGGAGACACAGGTTTGACCCCTGGGTTTGGAAGATCCCCTGGAAGAAGAAATGGCAACCCACTCCAGTATTCTTTCCTGGAGAATCCCATGGAACAAGGAGCCTGGCAGGCTATATTCCATCGGGTCACAAAGCATCGGACATAACTGAGCAACAGAGCACACATAGAGTCAGCTGATAGTAGATGTTAGCAACAGACTTCTAAC
This sequence comes from Antilocapra americana, assembly GCA_007570785.1. Lineage (NCBI taxonomy): Eukaryota > Metazoa > Chordata > Mammalia > Artiodactyla > Antilocapridae > Antilocapra > Antilocapra americana. The sequence continues at coordinate 4,287,547 of ML661915.1, read as the reverse complement.
ACATCAACCATGTGTATTACAAACAATATCTTCACAGAAACACCTATATTAGTGTTTAATTGAAGACCTGATCACTATAGTTTACCCAAGTTGACACATAATCCTAATCATCACAAATACTGTGTAAATGAATTACTGAATAATTTGTTTATTTTATATTTAAAATAAAATAAGCACTAGATTTTAAACAAAATATTTTTAAAATTTCTAAAATTTTATAAGAATGAATTAGTTTTATGTGGCTTTTCCAAATAAGGTGAAGTATCAAAAGATATAATTCTCCCAGAATACTATGTTTTAGGAATGGCATAATCCACTATTTCTGAATAGCAATTGCCAGTTTGCCTTCTTACATAAGATACTAATTCAAAAACCCTAAAAACATGTTTTAAATAAGAGTTTTAAGAAAAAAAAAACATTTTTTTAAGTAATAATAATCAAAATTGCCTTATATAGGTTTTGCTCTTCCACTACAGCAAATATTGGTAATTTACTCTCAACGTTCACTCTCGCTTTCTTCCCTTTGTTACAGAAACCTGGACTCTTATCTTGATCTCAGGCTATTCAGGATTCACTCTAAATTTATGAATCTTCCTTGTAGCTAGGTGTGAACCTGTAACTAATTTTGACCAATAGGATACATTAAAAAAAGAAAAAAAAAAAAAAAACCTCTGTGGTAACTCCATTGTTATTCATCTTAAACTCAATTTTCTTCCTTTATTTTCTTTCTGCGAGCTGAAATGCAGACATTTTTGGGCATAGAACAGTTTTGAAATATGAATAAAATCCTTGAAAGTAGAGCCAAAACACAGAAGAACTCTGAATACCTGTATTCATTGTGAATTGCCTACTTCTAAATTGTTAAATGAGAGAAATAAACTTGCCAATGCCATTTCAAAACATAGATGATACTTTTAACTATACAGCTAATTGAAGTAAAGAGTCAAGAGAAACAAATTATATGTTTACAGGATAATTTTAAAATTAAGTTTATTTATTTTTAATACAAGAGAATTAGAAAAAACAATGTGTGGCAAAAAAAATATTGTTTTTCATTTCTAGTACAGTTCTCCTTTTCTTCCATATTTCTCTTCATTTTCTCTTTTTACTTTTCCCCTCACCTTCACAAATATTTATGTAACAACCACATGGAGCAATGGTAAACAATCTGCCCTCCAATGAAGGAGATGAGGCTCAATCTCTGGGTTGGGGAGATCTCCAGGAGTAGGAATTGGCAACTCACTCCATATTATTGCCTGAAAAATTTCGTGGACAGAGGAGTCTGGCAAGCTCCAGTCCATGGAGTTGCAAAGAGATATGACTGAGCAATTGATTGGCTGACTGATTCTAAGCATCAGACAAAATACTGTCTTTGGCTTTGTTGTTTTTGTACTTAGCTATTGAACCAGTGAAATTTGTTGTTAAGAGCACAGAGTTTGGGGCCGAACAACTGAGTCCAAATCCTGATTCTATCACTGAAAAATGGAGTCCAAATCCTGGTTCATAAATATATTGTATAATTAGTATGGATAATTAGTCAAGTTACCTGCAACATTTCTGGGTCTGATTTGATTGATCAAACCCTCTCAGTATATGCCATATTTTCTTGGTTCTTTGCTTGTATGATAATTTTCCATTTGATACCAAATACAACACCCTTATGAGACAAAGCAAAGAGGAACCAAAGAGACTTGATGAAAGTGAAAGAGAAGAGTGAAAAAGCTGGCTTAAAACTTAACTTTCAAAAAACTAAAATCATGGCATCCAGTCCCATCACTTCATGGCACGTAGACGGGGAGACAATGGAAACAGTGGCAGACTTTATTTTCTTAGGCTGCAAAGTAACTGCAGATGGTGACTGCAACCATGAAATTAAAAGACACTTGCTCCTTGGAAGAAAAGCTATGACCAAGCTAGATAGCATATTAAAAAGCAGAGACATTACTTTGCCGACAAATATGGGTTTTCCAGTAGTCATGTATGGATGTGAGAATTGGACCATAAAGAAAACTGAGCACTGAAGAATTGATGCTTTTGTACTATGATATTGGAGAAGACTCTTGAGAGTCCCTTGAACAGCAAGGAGCTCAAATCAGCCAATCCTAAAAGAAATCAGGCCTGAATATTCTTTGGAAGGATTGATGCTGAAGCTGAAGCTCCAATACTTTGGCCATCTGATTCAAAAAACTGACTCATTGGAAAAAGACCCTGATGCTGGGAAAGACTGAAGGCAGGAGGAGAAGGGGACGATAAGGAGAGGCAGACAACAGAGAATGAGATGGTTGGATGGCAAACCTCACTCAATGGACATGAGTTTGACCAGTTCTGGGAGTTGATGATGGATAGGGAAGCCTGGTGTGCTGCAGTCCATGGGGCTGCAAAGAGTCGGACACTACTGAGTGCCTGAACTGACTGACTGACTGCAAATTTTACCTTGTGCATTGAATATTTTTACATTGTTATAAATTTTTTGATATGGAATAAAGTTAATTTACTTGGAATCATGTGACTGTGTTGAGATCTTATGCATAAGCTTTATTAAGCAGAGCAGAAACCGGTTTTACTTTAGGACTAATTTTGCAGTACCAGCCAGCCAAAGCTTTTCTAAACTTTTTAACCAATCTACCAGGGGTCCCAACACCCTGGTTAGGAATGAGGCTGCACAGCAGGAGGTGAGTGACAGGCAAGTAAGCAGTTTCATCTACCGGTCCCCATTACTCCCTGTTGCTCACACTAGCTCCTGAATAGTGTTCTTCTCCCACCCTCTTCCATGGAAAAATTGTCTTCCACAAAACCAGTCCCTTGCACCAAAAGGTTGGGGACTGATGCAATAAACTGTGAAATACAATATTTTTCACTTTCACTGTTGGAAAATAAACCATTCCTTTTCCTGTGTAATTTTGGTGCATTGTTCCCTGAAATCCTTCTGTATGACTCTTTCTCTCTTATTTTCCTTCCTGTCTTCTGTATCAAATTTAGTATTTGGCTAAAGAATCAAGGGTGCTTCATTGGTGGCTCAGCGGTAAAGAATCCACCTGCAATGAAGGAGATGAAGGTTCAATCCCTGGGTTGGCAAGATCCCCTGGAGAAGGAAATGGCTACCCACTCCAATATTCTTGCCTGGGAAATCCCATGGACAGAGGTGCCTGGCAGACTTCAGTCTGTGGGGTCACACACTAAACAACTAAAAGAATCAAGGAGGTTCCCTTTCAGACCTCTAGAGTTCATTCTCTCTTATGTTCTCTTTGTCTCTACAGCACTTTGTCTCTCTGCTATATTCTCATCTTTCTCCTGTTTGATAGCCTTTCCATGTTAATCATAGCTTCCTCTTTTCTTCAGATCCCTGATTCTATTTATGCATTTCAAGAACAATTCTTGACTCAGTTCTGGGTTCTTTCTTTCTAAGCTACATCCTAGATACTTTCTCTAGGAGGTAAACTGAGGTATTTGTAGAATTTGGCTCTTTCATTTCTCACCTCTCAGGGATCACTATTCTCTTCTCTGATATCCAACATGCTGTAAATGGCTGACATATATTTTGCCAGTGATTTTTGTTTTTTGAGTTGTTTTAGGTGGGAAAGTAAATCCATTTTCCATTACTCTATTTTGTTTCATGAATTTACATCTGGTTTATAAAGTTTATCATAAAAGCAGTCTGAATAATCAATTTAGAAGCTTCAGTATTACATTTCATTATGGCATCTAAAATTATTCTCCTGGAATTCACAGATATTATTTTAAGACCACAAGTTAGCTTTATAGGGATCAGTGCTTTTATTACTGGACTAAACAAAGTTTTAGTTTCTTACAGAAATGAGCATTTTCTAGATGTGTTCTACTTCTAGAATGCAATCATTCTTAAATTGTTCATATAAGTTTTTAAAATTTCATACTGTGGACATAACTAAGTTTAAAATGGTGAACTGCCTTTAATATGCATTCCAAAATATTTGTTTGCTATTCTATTTATCTATATTTATTTTGAGTCTGCATTAACAGTACTTGCATTCCATTGAGTAAGAATCATTTTAACAGTAATAGTCCATGCAATTTAGATGCAGCCTATAAAAAATAAAGCCATACTTGGGAAGATATTCTCATGAGTGGTGTTTCATTAAAAAGTAGGTCATTCTGTTTTTTCTGGATATATATGCTCTTCCATAAATTATAAATCTTTCTCTGTTAGATATTAATTCACAGCTCCCCAATATAGGATATAAATTACTGTTTCATGTTGCATAGAGCATGGAAACATCTGTTGGTCATTAACATAAGATTAGAATCTGACAGAATATAGTTCTGGTGTGTAAAGCTCATTATAAACATTCTGTGATTAATTTACAAGCTTCACAATTATATTTTATTAGGTTATTTAAGATATTCTGAAATTATAGTTTTTTTTTTCCTTTAGGATTTTTAAAGTATTTTAAATGTTTTGATATTAAAAATGAATAAAGTTATTAAAACCACAAGCCACTCATCTTGAAAGCCTATTTGATTTTTATTGTATCTTCATTTATTGTATACTTGGTAATCTACAGAACACGTGGTTACCAAATGTGGCCTGAGAAAACTGACTACACACTGAGTGATTTCATTTGCTATTCTGGTGGATTAACAGTGACCTCCTGCTCAAAGGAGTTTGGACATATATTTATTTATTTTTATTCATATAAATATAATTTATATTGTTTATTATGTTGAGGTCAAAGGGCCTCAACAAAGTAGTTCTTTTTTTTAACTTTGTGATCTAGTATTTTTCTTTATTATAAAATCATTAACTATTTGCTTGTATTTTGTTATAATTTATCTTTGTTTTTTCTTATAACATGGCATACAAAAATAAACTCAAAATTTATTAAAGACCTAAATGTTGGACTGGACACTACAAAACTCTAAGAGGAAAACATAGGGAGAACATTCCTTGATACAAAACACAGCAATATATTTTTGGATTTGTCTCCTGAAGTAATGGAAATAAAACAAAAATAAACAAATGGGACCTAATTAAACTCAAAAGCTTTTGCAAAGTATAGGTAACCATAAACAGAATGAAAGACAATATACAATGCAGGAAAATATATTTGCAAATGATGCAATCAACAAGGGATTAATCTTCAAAATTTACTAACAGCTCACTGCAGCGGGATATAAAAAGCAAACCAACAAACAAATGATCCAATCAAAGATGGGCAGAAAAGCAAAGGAGACTTTTATTTCCAAAGGAGACATACAGATGGCCAAGAGGCACATGAAAAGATGCTCAACATCACTAATTTTTGGAGAAATCCAAGTCCAAACTACAATGAGATATTATTTCTCACCAATCAGAAAGGCCATTATCATCAAGTCTACAAATAATAAATGCTGGAGAGGATTTGGAGAAAAGGGAACCCACCGAGGTTGCTGATAGGAATGTATTAATAAATTGGTACAGTCAATATGGAGAATAGTACAGAGTTTCCTTCAAAAACTAAAAATTGAGCTACTATATGATCCAGCAATCCCACTCCTGGCCACATATTTGCAGAAAAACATGGTTCAAAAGGATACATGCTCCCCATTGTTCACTGCAACACTGTTAAATAATAGCCAAAACATGGAAGCAACCTAAATATTCATAGACAGAGGAATGAATACAGAAGGATGTGGAACAATGAGATATTACTCAACCATTAAACATTATGAAATAATGCCATTTGTAGCAACATAGATGGACCTAGAAACTAGTGAAGAAAGTCAGACAAAGACAAATACCATATGATATCACTTACCTGTGGACTCTAAAAAGAAATGATACAAATGAACCTATTTACAAAATAGAATCAGACAAAGACAGAACAAACTTATGGTTACTGGGGGAAGGTTGAGGGTAGGGAAAGTTAGAGAGTTTGGGATTGACCTATACCACTGCTATATTTAAAATGGATAACCACAAGTACCTACTGATAGCACAGGGAACTCTGCTCAATATTCTATAACAATCTAAATGAAAAAAAATTGAAAAAGAATAGATACATGTATATGTAAAACTGAATCACTTTGTTGTACATTTGAAACTAACACAACATTGTTAATCAACTATAATTTAAAATAAAAATTAAAACAAGTATTTCTAATATTTCAATTTGTTGAAATTTATAAATGAATATCATAAAATACTAATAAATACTATGTATTCATAATAATGTAATAATACTAGGTATTATTGTATATTTATATCAGATTTATTCTTAAAAATGAATTGCTTGAGTCAAATATCAAACTAAATTTCAGTTTCTTAGAAATATTTGTTTTCATAAAAAAGGTTAGCTTCAGTGACAGAAGTTCACAAGTAAAAGTCAAAGAGAAAACTTCACAAATATTTTATGGATATTCTATTATTCTTTTAATTACTTCTCAATTGAACTCTGTTCTAGGCACGTGGCAAAATACAACTAACACTAACCTTAAATAATATTATCAAAAGGGGCACAAAAGAACATTTTTACTTTCATTCAGGGATTATTTCAGATTTTCTTAACTTTTTAAAGTACTTGTCCTTAATGTCCTAGAAAATATGGCAATATCATGCAGAAATATTTGAATTTTACAATATCTTGAGGCTGAGGTAATATTCAAAGCTATATGTAATCTCCTAAAAGTTACACTTGTTACTTATATTCCTCTTTTATAAATCATTCTATAGAACAAAAACAAGAAAATAATCATTTCATTATCTAACAATAAGAAAATTACAAATGAAGCTGAAATGCATTGAAATTTAAAAACTAAAATTTCTCAAGATTTGGATAAAAAAAATTAGGCTGAAATTATGAATCATCAAATTATCTAACAAGGGAAACACGGTTTAAAAAAATGTACAGAGTTTATTTTAAAGCAGTCTACTGTTTAAACCAGGTACCCAACAAAGATTATCCTGATTTTATTTCAGGATTTCTCACTTTGGGTCTCCTTTACATTGGCTGATAGTGCTCCTTTCTTTCACTTATTACTTTTTGAAACCACAGGCTACTAGCTTTGTCATTCTATATTATGGTAATCCAAGTCTATGCCCTGACCAGTAATACTGAAGAAGCTGAAGTTGAATGGTTCTACAAAGACCTACAAGACCTTCTAGAACTAACACCCACAAAAGATGTCCTTTTCATTATAGGGGACTGTAATGTAAAAGTAGGAAGTCAAGAAACACCTGGAGTAACAGGCAAATTTTGCCTTGGAGTACAGAATGAAGCGGGGCAAAGGCTAACAGAGTTCTGCCAAGAGAAAGCATTGGTCATAGCAAACACCCTCTTCCAACAACACAAGAGAAGACTCTACACATGGAAATCATCAGATGGTCAACATCGAAATCAGATTGATTATATCCTTTGCAGCCAAAGATGGAGCAGCTCTATACAGTCCACTAAAAGAAGACTGGGAGCTAACTGTGGCTCAGATCATGAACTCCTTATTGCCAAATTCAGACTTAAATTGAATAAAGTGGGGAAAACCACTAGACCATTCAGGTATGACCTAAATCAAATCCCTACAGTGGAAGTGAGAAATAGATTTAAGGGACTAGATCTGATAGACAGAGTGCCTGATGAACTATGGATGGAGGTTCATGACATTGTACAGGAGACAGGGAGCAAGACCATCCCCAAGAAAAAGAAATGTAAAAAAGCAAAATGGCTGTCTGAGGAGGCCTTACAAATAGCTGTGAAAAGAAGAGAAGTAAAAAGCAAAGGAGAAAAGGAAAGATATACTCATTTGAATGCAGAGTTCCAAAGAATAGCAAGGAGAGATAAGAAAGCCTTCCTTAGTGATCAATGCAAAGAAATAGAGGAAAACAATAGAACGGGAAAGACTAGAAATCTCTTCAAGAAAATTAGAGATAACAAAGGAACATTTCATGCAAAAATGGGCTCAATAAAAGACAGAAATGGAATGGATCTAACAGAAGCAGAAAAGCCAATGGACATGGACAAAAAAGTGCCAACAATTATCTGTTCCTTTTAGATAAAGGGACAGAAAAAGACAGAAAGGTTTTGGATAGTCATTGCTCTACACCTGCCCAAGTCACAGAAAACAAACAAACAAACAAACAAACAAACCTGGGCCGCTGTCTCAACTACACATGCAAGGGCTGAATCGAGATCCTAGATCTTTATCCTTTCATTACATTTCAGAGATAGATTACTACTCCAGTGGAGTAGTAATTAAATGACAAGTAGGGAGCCAGGACTTTCATCACTGCTTCCTATAATGAAATGCCTCCCTGCTTTGAATCAGTGGAACATCCTACCTCCTGTCATCCTACCTCCAATGTCAGTGAGACCTATTTTCCTTTCTAAAGCGGTATGCTGTGCTGTGCTTAGTTGCTAAGTCATGTCCAACTCTTTGCAAACCCATGGACTGTAATGATAAAAATGCTTAAAGTGACCCATTAAAAACATACTTAAAAAAAAAAAAAGCCTAGAGAAAGAAAGTCAGAGTAACAAAATAAGAGGTATAAGGAAGAACCAAAATCCTCTGTACCTGATTTCCAGGTGTGGAATATGTGTGTGCACAGTCCAGCCAGGAGGCCCCTGGCTCTCTAGACCTGTGGGAAGGCGTCACTTAGTGGGATTGGCCCACTAAGCCATCTGCCAGGGGCCAGTAGTTCCCTGCGTGGTGCCACTGACCAGGAAGCTGCGAAAGAGATTTTAGTCAGACCCCCCAAAGCTTTGCAGTCCTTAAAGGACTTGAGGTTTGCCTGGAATTCATGGTTCCCAGGTGTCTTTCATCAGTTGTAGCCCTGGTCAGATACAAAATGGCTTGAGATCTGGCTTCAAAGGAACATGACGTCTTTGTTTCAGAGCCAGGTGGACCTAGGCACGATGGGTTCCCTAAAGTCCCTGCCTATTTCTACAGAGCTCAGAAACAAGGATCTATTCCAGGGGATGTGGGTGAACATGGGAGAGCAAGCGCATGTGCAATTTGCTCTTCAGTGCCCAAGCACCTACTGTCAGGCATCCGGGCCCTCTGTGTCTATCAGTCCTGTCTGACTCCTTGCAACTCCATGAACTGTAGCCCACCAGAATCATGTTGCTGCTGCTGCTGCTAAGTCGCTTCAGTCGTGTCCGACTCTGTGCAACCCCATAGACAGCAGCCCACCAGGCACCCCGTCCCTGGATTCTCCAGGCAAACACACTGGAGTGGATTGCCATTTCCTTCTCCAAAGCATGAAAGTGAAAAGTGAAAGTGAAGTCACTCAGTCGTGTCTGACTCTTGGCGACCCCATGGATTGCAGCCTACCAGCCTCCTCAGCCCATGTGATTTTTCCAGGCAAAAGTACTGGAGTGGGGTGCCATTGCCTTCTCCGACCAGAATCATGGGGATTCTCTAAGCAAGAATCCAGGAGTGGGTTGACATTTCCTTCTCCAAGGGATTTTCCCAACCCAAGGAAGGAAACCAGGTCTCCAGTATTGTAGGCAGATTCTTGACTGACTGAGCCACACAGGGAAGCCCTCCAGGCTCTCTAGCCAAATGTGATAAAAGGCCCCGCCTGCCACGCAAGCCATGCCTGTGATTTCCTGCAAAACTGGAAAGGACCTTACTGGTAGAACCCTTATTACCACTCAGGTGTATCTTTAAAAAAAAAAAAAGCAAAAAACATTATTCTCTATCTCTGTGAATGACCTCCAGTCCATCTCTTGGTAGGTAAAACATAAACACTAATCTTTCTTATCCTTCTCCATGGTGACATGCGATCAATTTGTCAAATAGAGTTGCTATTTTTCATCCTAATATACTTAAAGTGTATTGTCTTCTCTTTGTTTAAAATGTGTAATATTATTCATATCTGGTTGCAAACCAAATACTAAATTCTTGTTTATCTGAAAAGGCAACTCTCTTGCATATATCTCAAACTGGCTACACAGTCTGAATTCAAAGTTAGGAATGAGAAGAAATTAAGGCATTTCCAGGGAATTGCTTCTCTGATGGCTCAGATGGTAAAGAATCTGCCTGCAGTGCAGGGGACCTGGGTTTGATCCCTGAGTTGGGAACATCCCCTGGAGAAGGTAATGGCACCCTACTGCAGTATTCTTGCCTGGAGAATTCCACGGACAGAGAAGCCTAGGAGCTAGAGTCCATGGAGTCACAAAGAGTCAGACAGATCTGAGCAGCAAATACTTTCACTTTTCACTTTCAGGGACTTGAGTAATAGAAACTTTGCAACAGCCTCCTGGGGAACTACCTCGAGAGTGAACAAACTCTTCCACTATGCACTGATTCTAATGCAGATAACATATCTCTAGGCAATTGGCTCATTTCCCTGGGATATGATATTGGAGCTTAAATGTAATTATACTATTAGCAAATTAACTACTCAGCACCTTTATAAGGGGAAAGTCCTTTGTGTTGATACCATCATGGTCTGTGTCTTTAGCTCTGTAGACACTATTTTTGATCCCATAATGAGAACTTCAGTGTGGCTAAGGAAGATGTTCCACTGGCATCCACTGAGTGGGCTGTCCTGACCTCCTAACCATGAAGACTTTTTCTCTAATATTTACATTTGACAGAACTCTCTCTTATTCTAGGCGTGTTTTAGAACACTCAAGCTGCTATAATGGAATACCACAGACTGTGTGGTTTATAAATAATAGAAATATACTGCCTATAGTTCTGAAGGTTAGGAAGTCCAAACTTAAGGTACTGGCAGAGATGCTATCTTGCGAGAGTCCACTTTCTGGTTCATAGAAGGCCACCCTCTGGCTGAATGCTCGTATGAAAGAAAGAACAAGGGAGTTCTCTGGAGCCTCTTTTATAAAAGCACTAATCACTTCCCAAAAGCCCATCTTCCATGAATTTTAAGGACACAAGCATTCAGTTTATAATATAGTCCTTACTTCTGTGGTAATTTCATTAACTTCTCAAAAAATTGAGACCCATAAACCAAATATACTGCTTTTTATTCCCTGTACAGTGCTCATAAGCCTGAATAAATATTAGACTTAGACAAATTGGAATTTTTTAATGTAATCATTGAGAGAGTTTTACTTTTCACCTGCCCTTTAGGACCACATTCATTTAAGACCATAGAGCAACCAGAGTTGTGTTTGATTTTCATCCAATAAAAATTAGAGAAAAAAATCATCTATCAGAAGTTAGGCTAGGGAGGCAATGGCTGTCCAAGGAATTTGCATACTATGTGTGTATACAGACCACTCATGAAACTTAATTATGGTGTAAGAATTAACTTTTACTTTGTTTGAAATGCACTATTTTAATTATGAAATGCAGTTTTAAACTCCTTATAGCTAGTTGGAAATCCACCTCACAAGGAGGTTACATCAAAGAATGTTCTTATGCCCTATAGCAAGTTTTACATTTCAGAGCCTAACAAGAAATAACAAATCTTTCTAAGATTAAAAAAAAAGAGAGAGAGAGAGAGACAAATTGCTTTTCAAACTAAGAGTAATTTGTTTCAATAATTTATGAACCTCATGATTCTCAACAAGTGGATCAACATGGCACAAATGTATTATTCCCATTTGTTACAATCCATTCATACATTATTGCATCTCCTGTATCCAAAATAAAAAGCTGTTAACAATGCAGTCAGACAAGCTAGAGTAGCCATTTCCTTTTGGTTTCCATTAACCTAACAGTTAAGGCAATTAGATCATTCAGGAAATGATTCAAATAACAAAATAAGCAACAATAATACCTGCAAAGTCAAAAGTAAGTGATCAAGACAGCTGTAGTAGTCCCTTATCTTGACTAAGCTTTAGAAAGACTCTTTCCTGACTCTAGGCCCTAACCTTACTTTTCTTAGAGAATTTACTTCAGAAGAGTTGTAACAGTAGGACATTTCCTGGCAATGCAGTGTTAGGAATCTGGGCTTTTCACTGTCAGTGGCCCATGCTCGATCCCTGATCAGGAAACTAAGATCCCTCAAGCTGAATAGCATGGCCAAAAGACAAAACAAAATAAAAAATAAACAAAAACTACTCCCACCTCCCCTGCCCCTCCCCCCCAAAAAAAAACCCTTTTAACTGTACATTAATTCTTTGTGGCTTTGAGATTTAAGTATTTTGAAAAGATCTCACCTGTTTTACAGCCTGGGAATGTCTTTCCTAAGGATCTGGGAGCCATCCCTTTGAAGCAGAATTGTGTATAAATTTCTTAGGTAGGATGGGAACCTAAATCCAGTGGGGGTTAACTCACAAACATAGATGACCTTATCCAGAGAAATAAATCTGCAAACTCAGGAATAACGCAGTGTGTTCAATACATTCCATTGAGAAATCTCCCCACAAATGTCCTTAATATTTCTCCACTAGCTCATCTCAGCTCTTTAACTGCCAGTCCCCCACATCTTTTGTTTCAGTAGAGTTAAGATGAGGCTGAGTTCTGTCTTACTGCAGAACTAATAGTAAAGTCTTTGTTTCCAATTTACCAGTTTAACTTTGTCCAGCACAATTTTTGCTTTGGCATGAGCCACCAATATTTCTTTCTCCACTTTTAGTGCTCTATCAACATATGTCCCAGTGAAGCACCAGAAATTTAAATAAGGTACATATTGATCATAATAATCTCCATTGTTTGTCTCTATGTAAAGCATCTAAGGTAACTGTATGTTTTATCAAAAGGAGCTCATCAATACAGTGAGTCAGCACACTGTCCTGCAAGACGTTAAACTTCCTAAAATTTATAATGAAAGGATTAACGTTGATATTTTCATACAAGTACAATATTATGCTTTCTAGGTAAAAGCACCATTTTTAAAATATTTATCTTCATGCAATGGAGCAAATGTCTCCCTTGATGCAACATCCATACTGATTTATTTCAATAAGGCCCACATCTGCAACATCAGATGCAGTTTGAAATATGACTTGATTAAACTATTTAAAATTCATTATCATCCTTCCAACTTCATCTATTTCCTGATGTAAATAAATTTTAAAAATAAATGAAGATATGACAAGAATCACGAATATACATTTCAAGTATTTGGTGCTGGCACCAATATGCACACACTGAATGAACCCAAGGATACATGACACTAGAAGCATTTGATGACCCTTAATTACCAGTCTCTAAAAGAAACTAAGATAGCATGGAAGCCAGGATATATTGCTGCAGAGTCCCAAAGTCAGAAACGTAGAGCAGATAACAGAAAACTATGTCCCTAGAGCTGAACATCTATATGAGCTACAAATAAATTTTGTAGATAAAAGGAAAATAAAAGGCAGAAAGGAAATGATAGAAAACTAGGGAGCCTTAATCAGAGAAGGAAGGGATACATAGTACCAACTTTGATTTGGCTGGATATGCAGGTAGGTGACAGAATTTGCAGTACCTTGAAGACTATGTTAACCTGGTTTGTTTTCATCCTAAGAGTAGTAAGTAGCAAGGAAAGGTATTAGACATAGAAAAGTTTTAAAAGTAATGAATCAGTTTGCATTTTAATCTAATTATACATGTTTTTCACACCTCAGTTGAGATGCCATCTCTTTTGAGGACTTTCTAAAGCTCATATTACATGCTGCTGCTGCTGCTAAGTCGCTTCAGTCGTATCTGACTCTGTGCAACCCCATAGACGGCAACCCTCCAGGCTCCACCGTCCCTGGGATTCTCCAGGCAAGAACACTGGAATGGGTTGCCATTTCCTTCTCCAATGCATGAAAGTGACCAGTGAAAGTGAAGTCGCTCAGTCATGTCTGACTCTCAGCGACCACATGGACTGCAGCTCACCAGGCTCCTCTGTCCATGGGATTTTCCAGGCAAGAGTACTGGAGTGGGTTGCCATTTCCTTCTCTGAAAGCTCACATTACATATAAAATCAAAATATGTTTATGAACTTCAACTATTCACATACATACCACACTGATTATTCTTTCTCATTATTTACTAAAGATATTATATATTTTAAATTTTCACTTTTTTTGCCTCTTCTGGACCATAGTTATCATCTTACTCATATGTGTCTCACAGTAAGAACTCAATAAATTCTTAGAAAAAAAAAATTGTTTAACCTTTAAGTATACCAATCACTATAGTGATATATTCTGTACCAGTACTCCAACTTCATATCAGTTATTGTCTCTTGGTAGCGACTCCCTGTATCATAGGATAATTTCTGATATCTCATGTCTCGCATCTCTTTTGTAATGTAATGGCAGAAATTTTTTTCAAATTTATTAAATTCTAGTATTTCAACTGTAAGTAAAAACAAAACTAAGAAAACTTAGCTCAAATATAATTTTCAATTATCTGTGTCATAATCCAATAAAAGAATTAATCACAATCAAATACTCTCATATGATATTCTCTATAACATAATTTATCTTAATTATAATCTACTCAGAATATCTTATTTCCAAGTTTACAAGTTTGTGCAAAGTTCTTATTTTACTATCATCAAGTTAAAAGAGAAAATGAGGCACTGGAAAGTGAGGACAAAAATTTTATTATAATTGAGTATATTATGAGAGCTAAGTAGATCATTTCATGCTGTGATTTTGCTTTGTTTTCACTAATTTGTTTTCTGAAATGGGTCATATTTCCCCTTAAGCTATTTGTAAAATAATCTCAACTATAGTTTCCATTTGCTCTAAAACTACCATCGAATTAGGCAAATTAAAAATTTTCATTATTGCTTATTTTGAGTAATTTATCAATCTATCTTTCACGTTGACTAATATATTACTTTTACAAAACAACCAGTATTATGTAATTTACGAGAGCAGGCATGTCAATCTTAATTTGCTTTATTTTTATGTTTACTATTGCCCAATGATATCCAAACACCAAATCCAGATATTATTTACTTATTTATAGTTGAATAGATTATGCTTTATTTCCATTAGGACTAGAGATTATATAATTTAAAAATAATATAGAGTAGAAGGAATACTAGACCAATAGTAAAATCAATAAGCAAATACTTGACTCTATCTCAGCTTCTGGTCAAAGTCAGGGATTTTATGCTATTTTAATTTCAAATATGTGCATTATTTTGCTCTTGTCCACTTCATGTCTAGTTTTCCTTCCTTACTGACGGCTTGTTTGATCTATAGAGTCACTGGTCTAAAGCTACTTGCAGATAAAATAGTTTTACAAAGGTATCTCTATCAGCTCCTGCAATTGAATTAAGTGTAAGCCTTATAATAAACAATGCAAATGACTTTGAGGGTTTGGAAAGTATTATTATAAAGTTTCAGGATGGCTTCAGGTGTCTAGTGTTCTGAGGTTTTGGAAATATTACCAAAAATGTAAAATAGGAATTATTGCATCTTATTTATTTCACCACTAAGATGTAATCCCAATGCCTAATATACTTCTCTGGGTTCTGGAGGCAGCATGTTCTACTGTCAAATTCAGGGACATAAATTTGACCCACATACCAGTCGACACGAAGTGCTGATGGGGCAAAGGTAAGCTGCTAGGTGGCTTAGAATCCAGTTCCATATCACCCACGACTGTTGTACTAGTGCCTGTCTCTCAACCACCTCAGACCTACAGTGACATAGGTATGTCTTATGACTAGCATATCAAAAAATAATAAAAAAATGTTTTTTAAATAGATAGTTTCACTAAGAAAGTGAAGGAAACATGACTGGACCTGCACTACTCCATCAGTTGGAGATGGCCCTGAAAGATTGCATGATGAAAACCCTCCCAGCTCAGCAGAACTTTAGTGGTACATCCTATCACTCACTTGTGGAAAGAGAAAGAATTCAAAGTGAGAATATATGCAATTCATATAAAATGCAAAAGGATTGTCAAATTTTTATTCCCCAATTTTAAGGAAAGTTTTGGAGGCTATGCTTATGTAAAATAAAATGTCTGGTTTTGATGTGGTGGAAATTGAAAGTACATTGAAATAAGATGAAACCAAATCAAATACCCAGACCTTCAGAACTCATAATTTCACATATCAAATCCTTGTCATCTCACTTGTTTTTTATTCCCATCTCTTTAGAAGTAACTCACACATAGATTCCCTATCTCAGTTTCAATACATACAAAATATCTTCCAGCTTCAAATTTATAAGACATTATTAATTTTCCTCTCAAAGTTTCAATATTTTTCAGACTACAAAGGTTAACACCTTTCACAAAATAGCTTCTTTGTAATATGTTTCATTTTTTAATTTTTATTACATATGTTCTATTTTTTATATTAATGACCTGAAAACCTCACTGATCATCAGGGAATCATTGACTGAAGTGCATGAACTTTGTACAGGGTAACAGATATTTAGATAAATGTTTTTTAATGCCTGAAAATGGGCCACTTTGATTGATACAAAAGCATGTCTCTTTTATTATGATATTTAAGTTTCTCTTCTTGCAATGCCTCATAGAGTATATCTTGGCAAGCTCTTGTTCCTCTTCTGTCCTTCCCAGGCCACTTGCTATCTGAAGCTTACTAGCTTAGCTGAGGGACTTGGCAGGATCTAGGAGTGGGGCTTGGATTGGGTCTACTGGGGTTCTGCTTCAGTGATAAGAGTTGGGCTAACACAATTCCACAGTCGAGGCAACATAGCCCTCTTACCCTGTCCCTCCCTTGTCTGAAGTATTGTTCTCCATACGTTTTTTTGTATTTCCTGAATTGGGTTCAGTCTCCCCTTTCTCGCATTCCTGTACTATAATGCTGCTGTTGATGCTACTGCTGCTGCTGCTAATTCGCTTCAGTCGTGTCCGACTCTGTGCGACTCCATAGATGGTAGCCCATCAGGCTCCCCCGTCCCTGGGATTCTCCAGGCAAGAACACTGGAGTGGGTTGCCATTTCCTTCTCCAATGCATGACAGTGAAAAGGGCAAGTGAAGTCTCTCAGCCGTATCTGATTCTTAGCGACCCCATGGACTGCAGCCTGCTAGGCTCTTCCGTCCATGGGATTTTCCAGGCAAGGGTATTGGAGTGGGGTGCCGTTGCCTTCTCCATGAACTGTAATGAGGAGTCACTAATATCTTAAGGTCAGCAGTGTTGCTCTTTCCCCCCACAGTTAACACTTTTGTTCCATTGTAGAAAGAGAAAAATTAGTTCGCTCCAGAAATCTCCATTGAACAGGGATAGATTTTGCTCCCAGTTTTTTTCTCACACCACCCCTACCCTGCCCAAGTCTACACCAACATGGACACTTACTGAGGCTTTTCCTGATCTTTTCTCCTCTCTACCCTGTGGAATCCTTGTGAAGATCCTAGAAGGAGTGAAGACGTCCCATTTCTAGATCTCCAGGGATTTCACAGTATCATGCTGTTCCCAATACAACCTTTTCCAGTTGGTCAGAGCTCCTAACTGAATTCTTCTTACTAGCATCCTGTTATATGACTCCAGCTGTGCCTGTGTTCCAACCTTCTCTCTCCCTGAAGGTACTGTTTCTGTTTAGATTTGGGATCAGTTGTTTCCTTTCCTACCTCAAATCCATGATGAATATGGGGGGAAAAACCAGCAATTTGAAACCAACTGTATATATATATAATTTTGATGAAAGGAGGTAAAGAAGCTCATTTTAGTTCTTAATATGCCAGGGTAGAAAGTGACAACTGCTTTAATTTGAAGCTTTTTGTTACACACAAAATCTAGAAAAGGCTTTGCTTTCAACATTTTAAATTTAAATTTTTTATATACTAAGAGCAAGTATATACTTACACATAATCACAATAAAATTGTCACACTCAAAAAATTTAATGTGTTGTTACTTCATATAGTCTATATCCTAACTTCTCCAATTATCTAAAAACATATGCTTTATAATATTCCTTATAATAAATTTTAATTGAGGTTCAATCAAGGATCCAACCTATAATTAATAATTCTAGAATCATTTTTCTACTTAAATTTTTGCTTTCATTGCATTAACATTTTAGAAGAGTCCAGGAAAGATAGAAGTTAAAAAAAATGAGAGTAACTAAAGAACAGCATGTCTGAAATTGAGGTTACCAAAGAATTGCATTTCTCAGAAATTGCAAGATATAAAACTAAGCTGTCCAATACAGTGATAACAAAAGTCACATATGGATGATTACATTTAAATTAATTAATCATTTAATTTAATTATAAAATAATTAAAAATAATTAAATTCCTAAATTGCACTAGCCATATTAGAAATGTCCAATAGCCACATGAGGCTAGTGGATTACATACTGTATGGTGCAAATACAGAACACTTTCTTTACTCAGAAATTTCTCTTTTATAGCTCTGGCATAGAATAGAACAGCCATTGGGTGGCTGAAGTGAAACAAGAACACGTGCAGTTAGGTAGCTGCTGCTGCTGCTAAGTCGCCTCAGTCATGTCCGACTCATCGCGACCCCATGGACTGCAGCCTACCTCGTTCCTCCATCCATGGGATTTTCTAGGCAAGAGTACTGGAGTGGGGTGCCATCGCCTTCTCTGGCAGTTAGGTAAGATAGAGCTTAAAACTGGTAGCAAAAGTGACCTTAAAAATGATAGTTATTTAATACCTTGACTTGCTAATCTGATTCTTAAGACGTATAAGTCTGATAGATACCTTTAAAATGTTAGATAGAAGCTTAGTATCTTTTTTCCTACTTCTCTGTTATACTCAGTGAATGTCTTCATCAACCCATCATCGTGTTAGCACTGAAATCCAGATTTAAAAGTGAAAGAAAGTAACAGTACTCCTCTTTCCTTTAAAGTTGAAACACAGAAAAAACATATGACTTCCACTTGTAATCTATTGGCAAAAATTTGGTTATATCTCCAAGGCTTTGTGTCATTAGTTAAGCAGCGATGCACCCACCAAAGTCAAGAGATTATAAACCTCAATGGAAAAAAAAAATGATGGACAGTCATTATTGTCTGTCAAAGTAATGGGCAAAAAATAACAATTAGGAAAAAAATTAATTATCTTTTTTATATTCCATCACGATAGTGTTGAATTTCAGTTCAGTTGCTCAGTCATGTCTAACTGTTTGTGCCCCCATGGACTACAGCATGCCAGGCTTCTCTGTCCATCACCAACTCCCAGAGCTTGCTCAAATTCATGACCATTGAGTCGAGTCGGTGATGTCATCCAACCATCTTATCCTCTCTCGTTCCCTTCTCTCCTGTCTTCAGTCTTTTCCAGCATTGGGGTCTTTTCCAATGAGTCAGTTCTTTGAATCAGCTGGCCAAAATATTGGAGTTTCAGTCCTTCCAATGAATAGTCAGGATTGATTTCCTTTAGGATTCACTGAATGTATCTCCTTGCTGTCCAAGGGACTCTCAAGAGTCTTCTCCAACACCACAGTTCAAAATCATCAATTCTTCAGTGCTCAGCTTTCTTTATAGTCTAATTCTCACATCCTTACATAACTACTGGAAAAATCATAGCTTTAACTACACAGACGTTTGTCTGTAAAATAATGTCTCTGCTTTGTAATATGCTGTCTAGGTTGGTCATACTTTTCTTCCAAGGAGCAAGCATCTTTTAATTCCATGGCTGAAGTCACCATCTCTGGTGATTTTGGAGCCCAAGAAAATAGTTTGTCATTGTTTTCGGTGTTTCCCATCTATTTGCCAATAAGTGATGGGACCGGATGCCATGATCTTAGTTTTTTGAATATTGAATTTTAAGCCAGCTTTTTCCCTCTTCTCTTTCACTTTCATCAAGAGGTTCTTTAATTTTTTGCTTTCTGCCATAAAGGTAGTGTTGAGTTTAGTGCATTATTAAATCTATATTCAAATCAAATCCCTTATGATTATACAAAAGAAGTGACAAATAGATTCAAGAGATTATATCTGACAGACAGAGTACCTAAAGTACTATGGACTGAGGTTCATGGCATTGTACAGGAGGCAATGATCAAGACCATCCCCAAGAAAAAGAAATGCAAAAAGGCAGAATGGTTGTCTGAGGTGGCCTTACAAATAGCTGAGAAGAGAAGTGAAAGGCAAAGGATAAAAGGAAAGATATCCCCATCTGAATGCAGAGTTCCAAAGAATAACAACTAGAGATAAAGTCTTCCTCAGTCCTCAATGTGAAGAAATAGAGGAAAAAAGTAGAATGAGAAAGACTAGAGACCACTTCAAGAAAATTAAGAGATGCCAAAGGAATATTTCATGCAAAGATGGGCACGATAAAGGAGAGAAACAGTATGGACCTAACAGAAGCAGAAGATATTAAGAAAAGGAAGCAAGAATACAAAAAAAGAACTATACAAAAAGGATCTTATTTATCCAGATAACCATGATGGTGTGGTCACTCACCTAGAGACAGACATCCTGAAATGTGAAGACAAGTGGACCTTAAGCATCACTATGAACAAAGCTAGTGGAGGTGATGGAATTCCAGCTGAGCTATTTCAAATCCTAAAATATGATGGTTTGAAAGTGCTGCATATGCCAGCAAATTTGGAAAACTCAGCAGTTGCCACAGATCTGGAAAAGGTCAGTTTTTTATTCTAATTCTAAAGAAAGGCAATGCCAAAGAATGTTGAAACTATCACGGAATTGCACTCATCTCACACATTAACAAAGTAATGCTCAAAATTCTCCAAGCCAGGCTTCAGCAGCACATGAACTGAGGACTTCCAGATGTTCAAGTTGTATTTAGAAAAGGCAGTGGAACCAGAGATCAAAATGCCAACATCTATTGGATCATCAAAAAATGGAAGAGAGTTCCAGAAAAACATCTTCTTCTGCTTTATTGACTACGCCCAAAGCCTTTGACTGTGTAAATCACAACAAACTGTGGAAAATTCTTAAAGAAATGGGAACATCCAGACCCAGGAGAAACATGAAGGGATACACATTCCAAGGGCCAAGAACTATATTCCTAGGATCCTTGGAACATGTTGTATGACAAGAATGCTGACTTCAGCCAAAGGCCTTTTCCCAGTTATGTGCATGCTAAGTCGATTCAGTCATTTCTGCCTCTTTGTGACTGTATAGACTGTAGCCCACCAGACTCCTCTGTGCATGGAACTCCAGGCAGGAATGCTGGAGTACATTGCTATTTCATTCTCCAGGGAATCTTCCTGACTCAGGAACTGAACTCACATCTGTTGTGTCTCCTACATTGGCAGGTGGGTTCTTTACCACTAGCATTACCAGTTCAATACAGTTGGACTAGCTATGATCAACTGTCCCAAGGGAAAAGAAATAAAGCTCCAGGAACTACCATGGAGTATTCATCTCCTATCTCTACAGGGATTACATTAGAACTGTAATTTCAGTGATCCATTGTAGATGGCCATTTGCAAACCTCAGTGGAAACTGCTCTTAAAGAAAACTAGTATTTGTAAATTAAAGAAGATTTTGAATTGATCTTGTTAATGAGGAGACTTTGTCAGGGTTGTGAATAAAATTATACCAATTAAAGAATAATAAAATCACATTTCTATGTAAGTAAAACTTTAATTCATAATGAATTTAATCAGCAATATTTGTGACTCATTTACTAGTAATTTAGGAAAAATAAAGCTATAGGAATGTACTACTTACTAAATATTAAAGTTCACTAATTGATCCTGGAATAATCATTATGAGATCCTTAATATTATCTCTATTCACAGATAAACAGAGAAACTTAATGTGATTTTTTTTTTAACTTTCTCATATGAAGGCTCAAAGTGCCACTATAAAAATTTGTTTGGTTACAAACTCTTACACAACACTATTTTTTTTCAAATAAAACTCCTTATTTCCAGGAATAGATACGAGATAAACTGGTGTCATATATCTTGATGCCATTCTTTCAATATGCATTTTTTACTTGAAAGCAAATGTGACATATCACCATAAGAATGATCGAAACACTGAAGTACACCTGACACTACTTTTCTAATAAATTGATGTTCTGCTTCTGCAACCACAATGTACTGGCACCTTAGTTCATAAACTTTCAAAGGACAGAGATTTTGTCCATAAAGCTCATTTATAAGAGTTAATACAATGTCCTCAGCAACTTTTGAATCTCTAGGTTCTAGTAAAAGAGAAAATGATCAAAGGATAACTTTTAAAATTCTGTTTGGTTTGGTTTAGTTGAGGTCTTTTGAAATATAAATTGAAATATAATCCCCACATATTAGATGAATAAGCAAAATTTCAATTTCAGAATAAGAAATATTTTCTTTATTGAAACTTTTAACTAAATATGTTGCTCTTTCATGCAGTATTTGCCCTTTTATTTTCTTCATATGCCCTATCTTTTTAAAAGTTATGCTAGAATTTCTTATATATCCTAATGACTCTCTAGTATTCTGTGGCTGCTGACTTTTCATTTAATTGTAAATCTGATCTCATCACCTGAGACAAAAATAAATGACTCAGAAAGATTAAAAAAGAAATCCTCCATGCCTGAAATAAGAATCTCTAAAGTTCTATAATGGTTATTTATAATTTTATCAATGTTTTCTTAGCTATCTCAAATGTTACTTCATTTATCCATTCTTTAATAATTCATTGGTAAGTTTATTTATCAAATGTTTATTCTTTCAATCTTCAGGCACAAATGGTGACTATGATTTATGCCCTGCTTTTGTCTGTTTTAAACTGAATCAGGGTAGCAAAATTTAGAGCCTGGTTTTGGAGTCAGGGTGTCTGGAAATTAGACCCTTGCTATTCTACTCACTCTATCATTCAGTATACTAATCTATAAAAGAAAAATAATAATTTCACTCTATAAGAGTTATTGAAATATTAAAAATAATATATTTTATTTCACAAATTCCAAATATACTATATGATAGGCACTACATATTTTAGAACATACTGATCCATATTAACGTATTTTAATTAGTGCTTTCTTTGAAGTGAACACTTATGAACTTAAATTCCTGAAAACTATATATACAGTCTCCTTAAATCCTGTCTGCATATTGATTTCAGTGTTTCCTCTCCATTCTATCCTTCTAAAGTTGGTCATAAAAAAAGACCCTAGATTTTTAATATTATTAGCCAGTTATATTACAAATGCAGATGATTTTTGTATATTATAGTAGCCAACAAAACGTAGCACCATGTGCACATATCTATGCAAATACCTTAGTTTGTTTTTCTTTTTTAAACTTTTTAAACTTGGAGAAACTGTAAGTGCATTTCACTGTAAGTACTAAGATTATGATTTAATACCAGGGAAATTTGTGTTAAATTTGGAAGGTGATGCAAAGCCACAGCCACAGTGCTGTGAAGTCTGTGGGGCACCAGGCTGACTTGATTTGTTGGCAAGGAGCAGCATCTGGGCCTGGGCTCCTCCAGATCCCATCAGACCTCTTTCAGCTTCTCTTTGTTCTGGGAGATCAAAAGAGAGTCATAATTGCAGAAGTCATAACTGGATTCCAATTTGACCTCATCATTCAAGTTTTCCCTGTAGGATCTAGTTGGTGCTCTCAACTTACTACGCCATAGCTAATTTTCTTTTCTGATTACTATTCTCCTGACCTTCAACAACTCTAGGTCCACCATCTGACAAAGAGTCATGAACCTTCCATGGGCATCTTCATGCAATGCACATATGCTTAAGGTCTAATTCTGATAATAAATAGTAAAAAATGGAGACTCTAATCTTGGCATCAGGCCCAAAAGATTTTGTACCCAGATAACATAGACTACAGCTTCATGTGAAATGTACATAGCCCTTTTATGAGAATTGGTAATATATAGATTCATAATCTAAGTTTAACAAATACATATAACAAAAGCTATACCAATAAAAGTCAGACCACAAATGAAATACTGAAATTATTACAAAAATGCAAAGATCCTTCGACTTATGTATTTGTTTTTTTGCTTTCTATTACACTATAATATAACACTCAGGTTAAAAAAGAAATACAAATAAAAGTACAGTTTCTAAAAAGCAATAGCAACAAGAATCTAATATACAAAACATTTTTTTTTATTTTTTTAGAGAATGGAAAAAAGTGAAATACAATAATGGAAAAGCACAAGTTTATGAATTATAAAATAAAAAGAAATGATACCAGTAAAAAAATATTTTTTAAATAAGAAAGCACAAATACAAATAAGAAATGTCATGGGAAGGATAACTATCAAAGCAAAGAAAAAAAAATTGAAGACAGACTTACTTGCTCAAAATTAGTCATACAAATTTGTCAACATAGATTAAGAGTCAGCATCTTTTTCCTTCTAGGTTCAGATGGTAAATATTTTCAGCTGTGTGAGTCAATACTGTCTCAACTATTCAATTTTACCATTTTTGTGTGAAAGCAGTCTTACATAGGCATAAATGAATGAGCATGGTCGTATTTCACCCTGGGTCATTAGTTTGCCGACTTTATACTCAACAATATGTAAATTATCCAAAGAAAAGCTGTTTAATCAAAAATGAATCTTGTGTATAAAGGAAGCTTAATTAAATAAATTTCCATTAAATACATAGAGAATATGATTTTATCTTCCCTTCAACAAGGAACCAGATCTAAATGGTGTTATAGATAAACTCTACCAAAATACCAAAAGGCCAGATCATCATGGTGCTCCTTGTCATGTACTTTAGTTGTCTGGATCACATAAAAAGTAGTGTAATTAAAATATTATTTTAACAAAACAAGATGAACACTGATTTAGTAATCCAAATATTAAAATGTTAACAAAAATAATTCAAAAGGACATTAAAGTATATATAATCAAGTGATGTTTACTCCAAAAATGCCACAATTATTTGATAAAAAGAAAGTCAATAACATGATTCATTATTCTATATATCTAAAGAGAAGAAATACATGGTTATCTTCAGTATGCCAAATAGCGATTCAACAAATTTAATAATCTTTCTTGATTTTGTCACACACGTCTATCTATCTACTTACTGTCTTCTTATTTATCTGTCATTCAGCCTATTATGTAGCTACCTAGTAAGCCATTATCTTACTTGTGATATTAGCATCATTCCTGCTAAAGTCAAAGATAAGGGAAAAAATGCTCTTCAATATCATTTAAAAATCGGTATTATATGTCAGCCAATACTACTAGTAAAGCAAAATATAGTCATAAGAAACAGAAGAGAAGAATTAATGATCTTCATATTTCCCAAAAATATGCTGAATACCAAGAAAATGGGTATTAAAACTGAAACAGAGGAAAAAAAGCATTTAATAATCCAGCAAGATATAAAGTGACCTACAGAAATAGCCTTAAATATATACTTAAAATAATCATTTAAAATACATAATGGAGGAAAAAAATCTATTTATGTAAGAAACCAAAAAAAAGAGAAACCATTATAAATAAACTTGGCAAAAGTATGAAAATCTATATGAGGCAAGTACTTCACAATTATTGAATTTATTCATATGGATTTGCATAAAATTAAAGACATCTCCTTCTCTTGGATATGGCCACTTAATTTGATGGGGACAGTTGAGCAACTAAAGAAGATGATTTTCTTATTACAGAGAAAGTAGTCTGGGGGATAGAAAAACATTAGACAATGCTCATAAGAGGCTATGGTTTTACAGGTGTTGACTGAGATGGGGTGAAACTGGTCATGAGAAATAAATTGTTTAAATAGCTGTCATAATAGGACCAGGGAAGGGTCATGCATATGAACACTGAAGTAATTCTGAATGATGTGAGGAATATGAATGAAGAGAAATACAGTGAACCAAGTGTGCAAACCATCAGTGCATGAAATCGAGTATCTCAGAACAAGGAAATCTCTAGATGCGAATAACATTAAGAAGGTGATATAATGCATTATAATTTGTGGCCAGATTATTTGCTCTTTCCTCACTAGAGCTTCTATAGTACTTTAATTACTTTATTAAAACATATTTTAACCATACATAGTAATGTAACCATAATATTATTATGTTTAATGAATATAAACATAATATGACATAGTAAACATAGTACTAATATGAACATATATTAAAACATGTATTTTAAACATATAAACATATATTTTAATTGGGCTTTCTAGGTGGCACTAGTGGTAAAGAGCACATCTGCCAATATAGGAGACTCAAGAGATGTGTGTTTGATCACTGAGTCAGGAAGATCCCCTAGAGGAGGTCATGGCAATCCACTCCAGTAATCTTGCTGGGAGAATCTCATGGACAGAGGAGCCTGGTGGGCTACAGTCCATAGCGTCGCAGAGTCAGGCACGACTGAAGCGATTTAGTGTAGGTGTACACACACACACACAAACACACACACACACACATTTTAATTACCATTGTTCCATCTTATAGTCTTCTTATTGTCAGTTAAACTAAATGCACAATGTGAGAGTTCTGAGTTAAGTTTTATTTGGGACAAATGAAGACTATAGCCTGGGAGACAGTATTTCTGATAGTTCTGAGAAAATGCTGTAAAGATATAGGGGGAAGGTCAGAATACATGCAATTATGGTGAAGAAGGAGTACATGCAGTCAAGCAAGTATATTTTGCAGAAAGTTGTTACAAGTCTTGTGAAAGTTACTGCTAGCCATGTGGAGCAGACCTCACCAGGAAGGATTTTAGTGATTTTCTAAATGTGAAGAGATACAAGAACTGGGCTCACAAATCTTTTGAAACTATGTATCTGGATACCTGCCCTGCCACTTTTTCCCAGAAAACAGTGTGCCTCATTCCTTATTTCCACACTGAAATCCTTTCAGGGGGTGTTGAAGGTTAGCAGTTGCAACAGCTCATGATTTGATCTTTGTAGATGTAGATGGCAAGTGTCAATTTGTAGGTGACACTGTCTATGGAAGTATGTTGAAATCTGTAGACACTGAACTTTTTTATAGGTTTGTATTCTCTGAAGAGTGAAATTATATATTGAAAGCGAAAGTGAAAATCGCTGGGTCGTGTCTGACTCTTTGCAACTCCGTGGACTATAGAATCCATGAAATTCTCCAGGCCAGAATACAGGAGTGGGTAGCCTTTCCCTTCTCCAGGGGATCTTCCCAACCCAGGGATTGAAACCAGGTCTCCCACAGTGCAGGCAGATTCTTTACCAGCTGAGCCACAAGGGAAGCCCAAGAATACTGGAGTGGGTAGCCTATCCCTTCTCCAGAGGATCTTCATCACCCAAATATCAAACTGGGGTCTCCTGCATTGCAGGCGGATTCTTTACCAGCTGAGCTATTGAAACTAAGAGAATAATTTCCATAAGGATAGGGGGAAAAAAGTATTGCATATAATTTAAAAATGAAAATAGGAAAAGGAAGATTAGAATGTGATATTCTTACTCTTTCTTATGTAGAAAATGAAGGTGACTAGTTTAGCTTTTTAATTTCTTAAGGAGATATTGTGATTTTATGCTGCAAGACTCTCAATTCAGTTCAGTTCAGTCACTCAGTCATGTCTGACTCTTTGCAACCCCATGAATTGCAGGAAGCCAGGCTTCCCTGTCCATCACCAACTCCCAGAGTCCACCCAAACCCGTGGCCATCGAGGTGGTGATGCCATCCAGCCATCTCATCCACTGTCATCCCCTTCTCCTCCTGCCCCAAATCCTTCCCAATGTTAGGGCCTTTTCCAATGAGTCAACTCTTCCCATGAGGTGGCCATAGTATTGGGGTTTCAGCTTCAACATCAGTCCTTCCAATGAACACCCAGGACTGACCTCCTTTAGGATGGACTGGTTGGATCTCCTTGAAGTCCAAGGGACTCTCAAGAGTCTTCTCCAACACCACAGTTCAAAAGCATCAATTCTTCGGTGTTCAGCTTTCTTCACTGTCCAACTCTCACATCCATAGCCTTGACTAGACGGACCTTTGTGGGCAAAGTAATGTCTCTGCTTTTCAATATGCTATCTAAGTTGGTCATAACTTGCCTTCCAAAGAGTAAGCGTCTTTTATTTTCATGGCTGCAATCACCATCCACAGTGATTTTGGAGCCCAGAAAAATAAAGTCTGACACCATTTCCACTGTTTCCCCATTTAATCTATTGCCCATGAAGTGATGGGGCCAGATGCCATGATCTTAGTTTTCTGAATGTTGAGCTTTAAGTCAACATTTTCACTCTCCTCTTTCACTTTATCAAGAGGCTTTTTAGTTCCTCTTCACTTTCTGCCGTAAGTGTGATGTCATCTGCATATCTGAGGTTACTGATATTTCTCCTGGCAATCTTGATTCCAGCTTGTGTTTCTTCCAGCCCAGCGTTTCTCATGATCTACTCTGCATATAAGTTAAATAAGCAGGGTGACAATATAACAGCCTTGATGTACTCTTTTTCCTTTTTGGAACCAGTCTGTTCCATGTCCAGTTCTAAGTGTTGCTTCCTGACCTGCGTACAGGTTTCTCAAGAGACAGGTCAGGTGGTTTGGTATTCCCACCTCTTTCAGAATTTTCCATGGTTTATTGTGATCCACACAGTCAAAAGCTTGGCATAGTCAACAAAGAAGAAGTAGATGTTTTTCTGGAACTCTCTTGCTTTTTTGATAATGCAGCAGATTTTCTGGTTCCTCTGCCTTTTCTAAAACCAACCTGAATATCTGGAAGTTCACAATTCACATTTTTCAAATTGTTCAAATTGTTGCAAGACTATATGGGCCATTAAATCACAGCATGATTTGTCTTTGAGTTATGAATCTCAAAGTTTAATATGAACATTGACATAATAATGTTCCTCATAAGAAGAACAATGAAAATTTCATTACGGAAAAAAGTTAACGGGACAAATACACTTAAGAAAAGAAAAGAAGAGGACATCAGTTACTTAGTATGTTGCTTTCTAAGAGAAGACATCATGTTACCAAATTATTCAGGATAGATGGATGGAGATTATAAACTATTTAAACCTGTAGAACAACTTTTTTGGTCTTGTATTAGGGGATAAACTTCCATAGGAAACAAGAAGTTTATCTTTATTTTTGGAAATGAAGACTAGAGAGCCATTTGTTTAGGGACAATACAAAATATTCCCCTCTTCATGAATAAGACAGATGGTTTCCAAGACTTCTCATGACTCTTACAGCTAAGAATTCTGTATATTATTTGATATAGTAAATAACATGTTAGTAAATTACTCTAATTAGTAAGTCATTTCCTTATGCCAATTCCTATATAAAGTAGAATTTTAATATAATTTCATTAATCAACTTTACCTCAGTGGAAAAACTGTAATATCATTGATTTTTAAGATAATATCAACGAAACAAAATGTACTTTGTGTTCATGACCAAGTAAATAATTTTAGCTAATTCTATAAAGTCAAGGACAACAACAAAAAAAGTATTATATCTTGATGTCAAGGGCTGGAAGTAAATTTTGGTGTTAAGAAAATGAATTTCTTTGTCCTCAATTTATATAGGAGAAATTGTTTGGTCTCATTTTATAGGCAAACATTTATAAATAGTGATTTTGAATCTACATGAAGTTATCGGATCTTTTATAAGTAATAATTTCTAAAATAGGATAGAGGGAGAGGAGGACATTACTTACAGTACATATATTAAAATCCATAAAATTATATGATACTATAAGCAGGAAAATAATAATGTAATAACCAGCCATCAAACTCAAGGTCACAATTTCCTGGGAGGGATGGATATTTATTAATATTCACACACCTGTTATAATTTCTAAAATACGTTATGGACTATAAGTTCACTGTTAAAAATAGTTTCAGCAAAATTTTTGTTGTTCAGTAGCTAGTCATGTCCTACTCTGCGACCTCACAGACTGCAGCACAGCAGGCATCCTTGTCCTTCACTGTCTCCTGGAGTTTGCTCAGATTCAAGTCTTTTGAGTTGATGATGCTATCTAACCATTTCATTCTCTGCTGCCTCCTTCTTATTTTGCCTTCAATCTTTTCTAGCATCAGGGTCTTTTCCATTGAGTTGGTCCATCCCATCAGGTTTCCAAAGAGTCAAATCTTCACATCAAATGGCCAAAGTATTGGAGCTTCAGCTTCAGCATCAGTCCTTCCAGTGAATATTCAGGGTTGGTTTCCCTTAGGATTGGTGGGTTTTAGCTCATTGCTGTCCAAGGGACTCTCAAGAATCTTTGCCAGCACCACAATTTGAAAGCATCAATTCTTTGACGCTCATTCTTCCCACACTCACATCCATTGGGGGCTTCCCTGATAGCTCAGTTGGTAAAGAATCAACCTGCAATTCAGGAGACCCTAGTTCAATACCTGAGTCAGGAAGAGCCCCTGAACAAAGGATAGGCTAGCTACTCCAGTATTCTTGGGGTTCCCTTGTGGCTCAGCTGGTAAAGAATCTGCCCGCAATGTAGGAGACCTGGGTTTTATCTGGAGAAGGGAAAGGCTACCCACTCCAGTATTCTGGCCTGGAGAATTCCATGGATTGTATAGTCCATAGGGTTGTAAAGAGACAGACATGACTGAGCAACTTTCACTTACATCCATACATGACTACTGGAAAAACCATAGCTTTGTATATATGGATCTTTGTTGGAAAAAGTTATGTCTCCCACTCTTAATATGCTGTCTAGGTTTGTCACAGCTTTCTTTTCAAGGAGCAAGCATTTTTTAATTTTGTGGCTGTAGTCACCATCTGCAGTGTTTTTGGAGCCCAAGAGAAAAATAAGCTGTTCCTGTTTTCACTTTTCCCCCATCTATTTGTCATGAAGTGCCATCACTGGATGCCATGATCTTAGTGTTTTGAATATTGAGTTTTAAGCCAGTTTTTCCACTCTCCACTTTCACCCTCATCAATAGGCTCTTTAGTCCCTCTTTGCTTTTTACCATTAGAGTGATATTATCTGCATATCTGAGGTTGCTAATATTTCTCCCGTCAATCTTGATTCCATCCTGTGATTCATTTAGCCTGGTATTTCACATAATATATTCTGTTTATAAGTTAAATAAACAGGAGTGATCCATACAGTCAAAGGCTTTAGCATAAATAGTACTACTGCAATGAGTAGTAGTAGTGTTAGTTGTTCAGTAGTGTCTGACTCTGCGACACCATGCACTGTGGCCTTCAGGGCTCCCCTATCCATGGAATTCTCCAGGCAAGAATATTGTAGTGGGTTGCCATCCCCTTCTCCAGGGGATCTTCCTGACCCAAGATCGAACCTAAGTCTGCTGCACTGCAGGAATATTCTTTACTGTCTGAGCTACAGGGAAGCCCAATGAAGAAGAAAAAAATCAATGAATAAGAAACATACTTTTCTGGAATTCCCTTGATTTCTCTATGATGCAACCAATGCTGGCAATTTGATTTCTAGTCCCTCTGCCTTTTCTAAATCCAGCTTATACATCTGCAAGTTCTCAGTTCATGTACTGCTGAAGCCTAACTTGAAGGATTTTGAGCATTACCTTGCTAGCACATGAAATAAGCACAATTGCACAGTAGTTTGAACATTTTCTCTCATGGCCCTTCTTTGGGACTGGAATGAAAACTGACTTTTCCAGGCCCGTGGCCACTGCTGAGTTTTCCAAATTTGCCAACATATTGAATGCATCACTTTAACAGCATCATCTTTTAGGATTTGAAATTGCTCAGCTGGAATTTTATCATCTCTACCAACTTCGTTCTTAGTGATGCTTCCTAAGGCCCACTTGACTTCACACTCCAGGATGTCTGGCTCTAGGCGAGTGATCATTTTTGATATTATTCTTCTGTGTATTATCGTTACATCTTTTTAATCTCTTGTGCTTCTGTTAGGTTTTTACTATTTTTGCCCTATATTGTGCCTATTCTTACATGAAACTTTCCCTTGCTGTTTCCAATTATCTTCAAAATACTTCTAGTCTTTCCCATTCTATGGTTTTCCTGTTTTTTTTTTCTTGCAAGCAAGAGCAATTAAGTAAGAGAAATACATTAAAAGCACCCACATTGAAAAGGAAGACATAAATTGTCACTGCTTGCTGATTTAACCTTATATATATAGAAAGTCCTAAAAACTCCACCAAAAGTCTTAGAACTAACAAACCAGTTCAGTAAAGTTTCAGGATACAAAATCGACATACAGAAAATACTTTCATTTATATAACTAATATCAATTTATGTGAAAAAGAAATAATGAAAACAATTTCATTTATAATAGCATAAAGCATAAAATAATACACATATGAATTAATTTAATCAAGGAGGTGACAGATTTGAAAATTATAAGACATTGATGAAAGAAATCAAAATGACACAAATAAATGGCAAGATATTCTATACTCATGGATCAGAAGAATTAACGTTAACATGCCTATTCTACCCAAAGCCATCTAGAGATTCAAAGCAGTCGCTATTACAAATTTAATTGCTTTTTTACAAAATAGAAAAAAAAAACAACCTAAAATTTCTATAGAACCATGAAAGACATAAATAGCAAAACAGTCCTGAGAAAGAAAAACAAATTTTGCATCAATAATTTATGAATATAGATGGAAAAAAAACCAAGAAAGATTATGCTAAACTTACAAGAAAATCTAGTCTAATGTATTTTGATATTCTTTGATAGCATTTTGTTTTGATGTATGTGTATGCACATGTGTCATATAATGTTGAATAACTTTAAACAGCTACAAATCCTTCTTTCAGTTTAGTATAAAATCACATAATAAAGATTATTAAATGAAATGCTAGAATTCATTATGCTTTTGGTGAGGAAAATTGTAAAAGCCTTACTTGCATTTACTAAATTTTACTACAATCCTATCAATTAGGATTTTTATTCACATTTTACAGATGAGAAAACTGAGGCATGGAAAGAGAAAATAACTGTGACACAACTAGTTAGTAACAGGGACAAGAGTTAAATCTAGGCATTCTGGCTCCAAATCATATATTCTTAATGCCTGAGGTATAGGATTTCTTTGCTCATATATGCTCTGCTATTAATAGTACTTATAATAATGCAGTGATTAATTTTATTTTTTTTTTAATTTTAAACATCTTTTCTTTACTTATCTTCCAAAAATTGAGGTAGAATATGTATTAAATTGAATACTAAAATTTTAGTACATCATTTTAAAGTATAAATCACTTCAAATAGCTACTAAACATTACTATATCCATCACTTGATCAAAGAAATCTGATTTCAAATATCACGGTATTTAGGGCTTCCCTGATATCTCGGTAAAGAATCCACCTGCACTCCAGGAGACCTCGGTTTGATCCCTGAGCGGGGAAGATCTCCTGGAGAAGGGAAAGGCTACCCACTCCAGTATTCTGGTCTGGAGAATTCCATGGAATGTATAGTCCATGGGGCTGCAAAGGGTTGGCCACTACTGAGTGACTTTCACATCACACTATTTTGCTAAGTTCGTTTTAATTTTAAGAATAAGTGAAACAATTTAGTCTGTTATTTAGTATTTAGTATTTATTTAATATTTATCTTCTTCAATTTCAAAATAAATGTCTGTAAAAACATTAACGATCAGTAATAAAGTACATTCAGAGAGTATGCCAGTCAAATATATATTAACAGGATTCTACATATGAATTACTACAGTAGCAGATTTAAAGGATGTAAAAATTATTGAGTATTACAAATTAAAGGTACAACATAGAGGGTAAAGCATAAATAGATGGTTAGCTAAATATAACAGGAAACATATGAGAAAGAAGAGTGAATAAGAAAGTAACAAGTGCAAGATGTGATTTATAAAAGTAAAATAAATTAAAAATTTGGTATCCAGGCACTTGAAAATCAAAAATTATAGATCTTTAGAATCGTATGGATGATAAGAGGAAATTTAGCTATCTACATTTTGAAATATATAATTGCTAAAGATCCACAGCATTCAAATTTTCCATAGTATTTTTCTCAAGTAGTGATTCCAAAAAAGCTTTTACCAGCTCTATTTATGGGAAACATTATATTTGGATAGGCCTTCCCTGGTGACTCAGATGGTAAAGCGTCTGCCTGCAATGCAGGAGACCTGGGTTCGATCCCTGGTTTGGGAAGATCCCCTGGAGAAGGAAATGGCAACCCACTCCAGTACTCTTGCCTGGAAAATCTCAGACAGAGGAGCCTGGTAAGCTACAGTCCATGGGGTCACAAAGAGTCAGACACGACTGAGCACCTTTACTTACTTATATTTGAATGCAGCCCATTTTATCTTTTTTATTTCTAACTCATAGATATTCTTCTTTAAATTGATATCTAATTTTCTTTCTTTAGTGATCTTTTCGCCCCAGAGATAAAAGGTATTCAAATCTAATGCTTATTTTAAATTACACTCTTAACATTGTCTTAAGATATGTAGTCAAGACCATATCTTGTGGGTGCATAATGAACCTGGGTGCATGATAAACCATGTCTCCAAATATTCTTGCCAGCTAACATAAAAGAACAAGAACGAAAAAAAACAATTTCAGCATGAAACTGCATAGTTAGCATAACTTAAAGACAGATGATGCCAAATTGCAAAATAGCAAAAGAAAAAAAAGAATAGCAGTAAGTAAAAAGTAAAATATCACCAAATTGCTGTGTTTAGCATCTTGGGTTGCCACCCTACCTCAGCCCAGCTGTAAGGTTTTGGGAAGAGCAAATGCAGACAGAAAATCAGCAGGGAGAACAGAAGAGAGAGACTAGTGAAGGACCATGAGCATAATTATGAATAACCACCAAGATTAAATCTACTCTAAACCAAAATCACTGGAAAAGTGTCTAGATAGATTAAATCATGGTCTACAGGGAAAGGATTACAAAAATAAAAAAGCTACTTGAAAATTCACAATTCAAGGCTACATGTGCTATTTAAAGAAGTCACTAAAATGTTTAAGGATTGATTGCATGATTTAAAAGCCAGTTCTGCACGAGGAGGGGAAAAAAAAGGCCAAAGGAAGGGGACAAGTCCTTTAGCAACTGGTATGAAGAAAAGAGAGATTTTTAAAATATTGAAAGACAAACATAAACCATCAATTTGGAGTTCTCACAAAACCTCTCAACACCTGTAACAAACTTTTTTTTTTTTTTTAAGATACTAGTCACTGGACTTTGCTATTCTGACAGAAGAGGGCACCATTAAACTAATAATTTCATGACACATTTCATTATCATAAAAATCTGTAAGAGGAAAATAAAGTCTTTGTGTAGCTATAGCAGAAAATCTGAAAACAAAATTCCAAACAAATCAAATTAAGAACAATACCCAAAGAAAATGTTATGAGCCAAAAGAAAATATAAATCAACACTCCAGAGTTAAATAGACTCAAATAAGCATCAAGTACATGCAAAACTATGTTAAATCAAAAATTTTAAAACTAAAAAGTGAATGAAAAGAGTGATAAATGAAGAAATTGAAACCAGAAACATATTGAAGAAAATCATAAAATTTCAGAGATGAAGATTAAATTCCAAAATTTCCCATGGAGATTAGATTCATATGGAAACTTAATAAAGAAGACTGAAAATAAAAAGAAATGCAATCAAAAGAAGAAATATAACAGAATAAAGGAAAAAGATGAGGTGAGAATAATTAGAAAAGAATTAAATGCATTTAAATTGTCAAAAATTTTAAAAAAAGCTATGACCCAAGAAACTTTCCATTAATAGAAAAAAAATCTGAAAAAAATTTACAAGGGAAAATCTACTTCAAATCATATACTAGTAAGACCATTAGATTTCAACAGGATGAATACACTTCAATCAAATATTACTGGTGAGAATTTTAAAACATGTAAAAATGGTGACAATGGAAAAGAGAAAGTGAAAAGTTTGTCATATAGGTAAAAGCTCTATATTAAATGATATCACAATAAACTGATAAACTAATTTTTTAAGTGTCTGAGGTCATTAAATATAAACAAAAAGATAAGAATTACAGAAAAATATAAACCTTCCTAAATAAACAACAAAAAGGTAAAGGAGAAAAGAATATATATCTTGTAGAAAGAAATGGAGCAAAATAAAAACACAAAATTATAAAATATTACTACAGGGTTAGAAAAATCTTATCAGTCATAACAGTAAGAGAGAACAATAAACTGTTAAAAAAAATAGATTTTCACTATGGCTCCCAGAAAAGACCTGTTGTATATGACACACATCTAAAACAAAGTAAAACAGAAAGGCTTAATATAGTGATCCATATAGGCCATTGAAGAGTACTGAGTAGAGTTCCTTGTTCTATCCTGCCAGGCTCATCTGTCCATGAGTTTTCCTGGGCAAGAATACTGGAATGGGTTGTCGTTTCCTTCTTCAGGGAATCTTCCCAACCCAGGGATTGAACTTGGGTCTTCCCCATTGCAGACAGATTCTTTACCATCTGAGCCACCAGGGAAGCCTGCAAAACCAAGTCACTCCCCTTCAAGCCAGAATCAAACCAACAATCTAAGGATGGCCGTGGATATTCATCTGCAGTCCTCTGTTTTACCAGCTGAGCTACAGAAGGGTACACGCTTTACTGTAGGTCCTTATTAGTTATCTATTTTATATATAGTAGTGTGCATGTATCAATCTCATTCTTCCAATTTATTCCTCTGAACCCCACCCCCACCCCTTACCCATGGTAAAGAAAAGCTTATTTTCTTCATTTGTAACTCTATTTCTGTTTGGTAGGTGAGTGCATTTGTTGTATTTTTTTTTTCTTTAGATTCTACATAGAATCAGTATCATATGATATTTGTCTTAATCTGTCTGCCTTACTTCACTCAGCATAACTATTTCTAGGTCCATCCATGTTGCTGCAAATGGTATTTCATTATTTTTATAGTTGAGCAACATGCCATGGTACATATGCACCACATCTTCTTTATTTATTTCTCTGCCGATGGACATTTAGGTTGAGTCCATGTTCTGGTTATTGTAAATTGCACTGCAATGGACACTGGGGTGCATGTATCTTTTCAAATATTGATTTTCTCCATATATATGCCCAGGAGTAGGATTGCTAGATCCTATGGTAGCTCTATTTTCAGTGTTTCAACATATCTTCATACTGTCCTCTATGATGTCTGTACCAGTTTACAATCCTACCAACAGTGTAGGAGGGTTGCCTTTTCTCCACACCCTCACCAGCATTTATTGTTTACAGATTTTTTGATGATGGCCATTATGACCAGTGGGCTTCCCTCATAGCTCAGTTGGTAAAGAATCTGTTGGCAATGTAGGAGACCTCAGTTCAATTTCTGGGTCAGGAAGATCTGCTGGAGAAGGGATAGGTTATCCACTCCAATATTCTTGGCTTTCCTTTGTGGCTCAGCTGGTAAAGAATCAGCCTGCAATGCAGGAGACCTGGGTTCTATTCCTGGGTTGGGAAGATCCCATGGAAAAGGAAAAGGTTTCCATTCCAGTATTCTGGCCTGGAAAATTCCATGAACTGAGTGTAGTCCATGGGGTCACAAAGAGTCGGACACAACTGAGTGACTTTCACTTAACTTCACTATTATGACCAGTGTGAGGTGATACCTCACTGTAGTTTTGATTTGCATTTCTCTAATGATTACTGAAGTTGAGAATCTTTTAATGTGTTTTTGAATCATCTGCATGTCTTCTACGGAGAAATGTCTACTTAGATACTTAAATCTTCTCTACTCAATACTCTGTAATGGCTTATATAGGGAAAGAATCTATTAAAGAGTAGATATATGTATATGTATAACAGACTAACTTTGTTGTAACACTGAAACTAACACAATATTGTAAATTAACACATAACAAATAAATCGCCTTAATGATGGACATACTGAGAGAGATGTGGTAAGACACAAATATAAACATAATATAATAACAGGCGTTAATACATCACACTCAGTATGAGACAGATCAGGTTGATGAAAAAAGCAGGTAAAGAGGAAGAAGTCTAACAACATAATCAACAGGGTATACTTTATGACATATATTGAACACAACATCCTACACAGTTTTCTCAAGAGCCTACAATACATTCACAAAGTAGATCATACACCAGATTAGAAGTATACATGATTAACTTTAATAAAGAAGAATATTATCAGTACAAAAAATCATTTTGATCATAATACACTAAGATTAAAAAAATACTTTAAAACAAAACATGAAGACAACTTTTGTTTTCAGCTCTGGCATATGAAGAGCTTGAAAGGCATTAATCCCATTCTTACACTAAGAGGAAAGCAAAATAAAATGAAAATCAATAATTTTTATTAGACTTGGACAGCTGAGGTAATAGGACAAACTATCACCCTGAAATCTGGAAAAAAATAGGCAAGTATAGAAAGTCACAGCCAAGATCTGATTACCTGGGAAGAATTATCTAGAGCTATATACTAACATAATAAAAACACTTGAACATTAATTTTGACAAATTACTGGAGATTTAGTAAGGATTAGTAGGGCAATGAGAAAAATCCATGGACTATACTCTTATAAGCCTAATGAATTCCCAACTTTCATAAATTTTACCTCCAAAAGCTCCACCAGGCTTTCATGTAGAAGGGCCAAGAGAGATCCCCTTTGATTTCGGTAGCACAGAGTTAAAAAAGTAACCATTCTGGAATACATTCAAGATTTTCTCCATAACAAAGGTCTACCCTCCAGGGAACATACTTAAAAAGAAATAAAGGCAAAAATAAACAAAGGCTATGAGACTTCATTGAAGTTAAAGGGTCTTGCACAGCAAAGTAAACCACTGACACAATGAAAACACAATGTAGAGAATGGGAGAAAGTATTTGCAAATGATACTATCTACAAGGAGGTTAATAAGCAAAATGTATAACAACTCAGATAGCTCAACATCAAAATAAATAAATAACCCAATCAAAAAATAGGCAGAAGTTCTAAATAAACATTTTTCCAAAGAAGACATACAGATGGCTAACAGGTACATGAGACAATACTCAATATCACTAATTAAAGAAATGCAAATCAAAACCACAAGGAGGTTTCACCTTGCATTGGTCCAAATGGCTATCATCAGAAAGTACTCTAATAACAAATGCTGGAGAAGGTGTGGAGAGAAAAAAACCTTCATTCACTGGTGCATCCACTAGGAAAACAGTATGGATGTTCCTTAAACAGACAGAAAATAGAACTGCCATATGATCCAGTGATTCTACTTCTGGGTATGTATCTGTCAAAAACAAAAACTGACTCAAAAAGATGCATGCACGCCAATGTTCACTGAAGCTTTACTTACAATAGGCAAGAATGAAAACAATGCAAGTGCCTATAAACAGATGATTCACTTAAAACAATGTGGTGTACATTTGATTTTAGTAATCATGTACAGGTGTGAGAGTTGGCCCATAAAGAAGGCTGGGTACCAAAGAATTGATACTTTCTAACTGTGGTGCTGGAGAAGACTATTGATAGTTCCTTGGACAGCAAGGAAACAAAACCAGTCAATCCTAAAGGAAATCAACCATGAATATTAATTGGAAGGACTGATGCTGAAGATCCAATATTTTGGCCATCTGATGCAAAAAGGTAACTCATTGGAAAAGACTTTGATGCTGGGAAAGATTGTGGGTAGGAGGAGACAGGAATGACAGAAGGTTTGGATGGCATCATCAACTCAATGAACATGAGTTTGAGAAAACTTCAGGAGACAGTGAAGGACAGGGAAGCCTGGCTTGCTGCAATCCATGAGGTCACAAACAGTCTGACATGGCTGAGCAACTGAGCATGCATGCTTAAAGGACAGGGTAGTCAACCTGATGGAACTCCTAAAGGTCAAAACTGGAATAATTTGAGCCACAAAAGTATGAAGATAGTAATGTAATAATAAGATATAATCCATAGGGTAAAACAAATATGAATTAGTCTATATTAATAGAAACAGGTAGCTAAATATAAAGGAGATAAGCATTCTAAAAATTAAAAAGAGAAGAAAATAGGGAAATTAAAAATCAACATTAGTCAGATATCACAGTAATAATGGCTGCAGACAAAATCTTCACATGGATAATAATTTAGCATGTGAGAGTTAAAAATATTGTATAGCCATATGTTCAAAGTGTTTCTAAGATACTAAATGTTATAAAGAGAGCAAAAAAGGTAACATGGTAGTAGAGAAACTCCATAGTGTTCAGGGTTACCATTACCTGCAACATATAATGAGATATGTTGACAACCTGATGTGATGCACTGAGGACACAGAATTTCTGAGGCAGTCTAATCAAAATATGTTCCTTCATTCTAATCATGAGAAAATGTTAGGCAATCCAAAACTGGGGGAACTGATATGAAATAACTAAGCAAGGTCCATCAAATTTGTCAAGGTTATGAAAGATAAGAAAAACCTAGGGAATTATGAAGAATGTAATGTGAAATTTTTGAATGCTGAATCAGAAAAAAATGATCATTACTGGAGGAAATAAAACTGCAGTTTATATAACATTATTGGTCACTTGTTCATGTTGAGTCAATTCTCCCTTGGTTCTTGTCTCCTTGTAGGAAAGAATTGAGACAACAGACCAGGACAGCTCAAGCAGGCAGGATTTATTAAACAAGCAATACACTCTGGAGCCGTAAGAGCAGACTAACCCACTTAGAAGTAGTCTTGACCCATCTTGGTTTCCTCTTTGATGGTTCTTGGGGCTCAATTGGTTGTCCCCTATATAAATGAGGCATGAGTCCAAGACCAATCAGGGAAGGGGGCATTTTTCCTGTCAGAGGTTTTCACTCCAGTCCGTAATTTCTCGTATGCAAATGAGACATAAGCCTGAGACCAATCAGGGAAGGGGAGCATCTTGCAAATGAAGCATGAACACAGTCCAATTAGGGAAAGGACTGTGAGTAAGTTTTCCTGTAGCCTGTCACCATTTTTTTTTTTTTTTTTTGAGTGTTTTTTGGCATTCTTTTTTTAAATTTTCTTTGCTTTATTGTGTTAGTTTTGCCATACATTGACATGAATCCGCCATGGGTATACATATGTTCTCCTTCCAGAACCCCCTACCCTCCTCCCTCCTGATTTCCTCTCTCTGGGTCATCCCGGTGCACCAGCCCTGAGCATCAAACCTGGGCTGGCGATTGATTTCACATATGATAATTAATATGTTTCAATGTCGTTCTCCCATATCATCTCGCCATTGCCCTCTTCCACAGAGTCCACGAGACTGTTCTATACATCTGCATTTTTTTTTGCTGTCTCGCATACAGGGTTCTAGTTGCCATCTTTCTAAATTCCATATATATGTGTTAGTATACTGTATTGTTGTTTTTCCTTCTGGCTTACTTCCCTCTGTATTAGGCTCCAGTTCCGTCCACCTGAGTAGAACTGATTCAAATGAATTCTTTTTAATGGCTGAGTAATATTCCATTGTGTATATGTACCACAGCTTTCTTATCCATTTGTCTGTTGATGGGCATCTAGGTTGCTTCCATGTCCTGGCTATTGTAAACAGGGTGGCGATGAACATTGGGGTACACGTGTCTCTTTCAATTCTGGTTTCCTCGGTGTGTATGCCCAGCAGTGGGATTGCTGGGTTGTATGGCAGTTCTGTTTTCAGTTTTTTAAGGAATCTCCACACTGTTTTCCATAGCGGCTGTACTAGTTTGCATTCTCACCAACAGTGGAAGAGGGTTCCCTTTTCTCCACATCCTCTCCAGCGTTTATTGCTTGTAGACTTTTGGATTGCAGCCATTCTGACTGGTGTAAAGTGGTACCTCATTGTGGTTTTGATTTGCATTTCTCTGATAATGAGTGATGTTGAACATCTTTTCATGTGTTTGTCAGCCATTTTTATGTCTTCTTTGGAGAAATGTCTGTTTAGTTCTTTGGCCCACTTTTTGACTGGGTCGTTTATTTTTCTAGAATGGAGCTGCAGGAGTTGCTTGTATATTTTTGAGACTAATTGTTTGTCCGTTGCTTTGTTTGCTATTATTTTCTCCCATTCTGAAGGCTGTCTTTTCACCTTGCTTATAGTTTCCTTTGTTGTGCAGAAGCTTTTAATTTTAATTAGGTCTCATTTGTTTATTTGTGCTTTTATTTCCAATATTCTTGGAGGTGGGTCATAGAGGATCCTGCTTTGGTTTATGTCGGAGAGTGTTTTGCCTATGTCTTGACTGCCATTTTGGGTCCTGTTTCCCTATTCTAATTACCTAGCATTAATTTATAGTTTTTGGTACGCATGTTATTTCTTTATTAGATAACAATAGAGGAGATTGGGTTACGTGTAAACTGAAACTCTGGAATATGGGCCTGTCTTGCTCTAAAGACAGGCCCATAATCAGATGAAATGTGTAACCCAGTATATCAAAATCAAATGAATATGAAATTTTGAAAATAATTATATCAATAAAAGAGAAGCATAAATAAGGATAAGCTTAATGTGAAATAGTTTAGTAATTGAACAAACTGAAAAAAATAAAATAAAATAATACCTGGACTCAAAAAATACAAACAAGAGAAAAAAATTACTTCATAAATACAGATCAAATTAAAGCTAAAACCAATATACCATTATGTGAATAAAAACCACTGAATTGTTTTAAAGAAACTGAAAGATTTAAATAAGAGAAGAAGAAAGGAATTCAATAGAAATGAGGGAGGCAGAAATTATGGCATGATACATTGAGAAGTTTGACAAAATCGCATGCTGAAAGGCAACTACAAAGCTGGATAAAATTGTGAGAAGTAGCTGTTTTAGCAGTCTGGAACATGATCAAATAACTGCAACAAATTTGAAGCTTTTTTGCCTTAAAAAGTATCAAACTTTGGATGAGAAGAGTGAAGTCTGTGTACTCTGCCCGAGGCTTCTCTCATATACCCTACTTGGCTTAGTTAGAATAGAAATTCTAATATCAGGTAGAACTGGTCATTAAAACTATAAACTCTACCAAAAGACTTATTTCATTTGGAGCAGAAAGCAATTAAAAAAAAATGCCATCCTGGTTGGGAAAGCAATGAATTGGTAGAGTAGTTACAGATTTTAACATGTGTAATGTGTCCTGATAAATATGATTGTGGTACTCGGCATCTAAACAGGAAATATAACTAATATTGTGCATTACATTTTAAATGTAGACCCAAAAGTTTTAGTGTCACTTACTCTCAAAACTCAGAGATTAAAACCCAGTCACAGAGCTATTCCTGACTGCCTCACATTCTGAAGTATATAATATAACAACGTGATCAAAGAGGAAAAAAAAATAGGTAAGGTCATTCATTATTTAGCAATTTCTGACATATTATGATTATTATAAATGTGAACCCATTTTTTTGCATTTGATCACATACAGATTTCAAGTTCCACTTCTGCCACCTCCCTTCTGATTCATGCCCAGGCAAACTATTAAGAAAGCCAAGGTACTTCCTGCTTTTGAACCGGTAGAGAAGGAATGCATGCAAGCTCTCACCAGCATAAGGATACTCCCTCCAGCTCCACTCCTTAACAAATTATCAAAGTCAAGCCAATTTCCTTTCCTCCTCTTGTAAGCCAAGATTGGATCAGGTTGAGAGTCAGTTCAGTTCAGTTGCTCAGTCGTGTCCAACTCTATGTGACCCCATGAACCACAGCATGCCAGGGTTTCCTGTCCATCACCAACTCCCAGAGTCCACCCAAATCCATGTCCATCGAGTTGGTGATGCCATCAAGCCATCTCATCCTATGTCATCCCCTTCTCCTTCAGCTTTCAATCTTTCCCAGCATCAGGGTCTTTTCCAATATGTCAGTTCTTCCCATCAGGTGAGCAACGTAATGGGGTTTCAGCTTCAGCATCAGTCCTTCCAATGAACACCCAGGTCTGATCTCCTTTAGGATGGACTGGTTGGACAGGGATTCTCAAGAGTCTTCTTCAACACCACAGTTCAAAAGCATAAATTCTTCTGCACTCAGCTTTCTTTATAGTCAAATTCTCACATCCATACATGACTACTGGAACAATCATAGCTTTGACTAGAAGGACCTTTGTTGGCAAAGTAATGTCTCTACTTTTTAATATACTCTCTAGATTGGTCATAGCTTTTCTTCCAAGGAGTAAGTGTCTTTTAATTTTATGGCTGAAATCGTCATTTACAGTGATTTTAGAGCCTAAGAAAATAAAGTCTCTCACTGCTTCCACCTTTTCTCCATCTATTTGCCATTAAGTGACAGGACTGGATGCCATGATCTTAGTTTTCTGAATGTTGAACTTTAAGCCAACTTTTTCACTCTCCTCTTTCACTTTCATCAAGAGGCTTTTTAGCTTATCTTCACTTTCTGCCACAAGAGTGATGTTATCTGCATATCTGAAGTTATTGATATTTCTCCCAGAAATCTTGACTCCAGTTTGTGCTTCATCCAGCCCAGCATTTCTCATGATGCTCTCTGCATATAAGTTAAATAAGCAGGGTAACAATATACAGCCTGACGTACTCTTCTTCCTATTTGGAACCAGTCTGTTGTCCCATGTCCAGTTCTAACCATTGCTTCCTGACTTGCATACTAGTTTCTCAAGAGGCAGGTCAGGTGGTCTGATATTCCCATCTCCTTCAGAATTTTCCAGTTTATTGTGATCCCACAGTCAAAGGGTTTGGCATAGTCAGTAAAGCAAAAATAGATTTATTTCTGGAACTTTCTTTCTTTTTCTATGATCCACTGGATGTTGGCAATTTGATCTCTGGTTCCTCTGCTTTTACTAAATGGAGCTTGAACATTTGGAAGTTCACAGTTCACGTATTGCTGAAGCCTGGCTTGGAGAATTTGGGGCATTACTTTACTAGCATGTGAGTGGAGTGCAATTATGTGGTAGTTTGAGCATTCTTTGGCATTGCCTTTCTTTGGGATTGGAATGAAAACTGACCTTTTCCAGTCCTGTGGCCACTGCTGAGTTTTCCAAATTTGCTGGCATATTGAGTGCAGCACTTTCACAGCATCATCTTTCAGGATTTGAAATAGCTCAACTGGAATTCCATCACCTAACTAGCTTTGTTCATAGTGATGCTTCCTAAGGCCCACTTGACTTCACATTCCAGGATGTCTGGCTCTAGGTGAGAGTATGCC
Source organism: Antilocapra americana (assembly GCA_007570785.1). Classification (NCBI taxonomy): domain Eukaryota; kingdom Metazoa; phylum Chordata; class Mammalia; order Artiodactyla; family Antilocapridae; genus Antilocapra; species Antilocapra americana. Next base: position 4,242,841 of record ML661915.1, on the reverse strand, counting down.
CTATTAATTCCCCCAAAGCCTCATTATGTGAGCAATAAATTTTTCATGCCCTCCTGTTCCTTGTATGGCACTATCAAGTCAAATGTACAGAGGATGAGATGGTTGGATGGCATCACACTCTCAATTGGACATGAGTTTGAGCAAATAGTGAAGGACAGGGAAGCCCAGCCAGGTTGCAGTCCCTGGGGTCACAAAGAGGCAGACCCAAGTTAGTGACTGAACAACAACAAGCAAGTCTTATAAAAACAAATTTTGAGCATGTAGTGTACATCCCACTTCTGAGGGGTTACCACACAAATTTAAAAATGCTTCTAACCACCTACCATAGAGATCATAACTGGAAGTGGAAAATGGCTGAAAATGAGGTAATAAGGGTATATTCCATTTAATAATGACTATGTGTTTGGAAATATTTTCATATATTCAAATGTACTTTGCCTTGAGGGAAATTGTTATTAACACGCTGCTGCTGCTAAATCGCTTCAGTTGTGTCTGACCCTGTGCGACCCCTTAGAGGCAGCCCACCAGGCTCCCCATCCCTGGGATTCTCCAGGAAAGAACATTGGAGGGGGTTGCCATTGCCTTCTCCAGTGCATGAAAGTGAAAAGTGAAAGAGTATACCAATTAAAAAACAGTTCAATTTCTTTCAGGGATGTAATACATGCCCCCAGCGTATAGCAGGCTATCCATAATTAATGTGGATAAAACATCCTTATGCCAATCTTTTACACTTTCTTTTTAAGCTTATTTCTAGTATATTTGGGAGTTTATTAATTCAAGAAATTTAGCCTAAAATTTGTGTTTGTATGAAATTTGAATGCATAGTTTTAAAAATGAAGGCAAGCAATCAATGGTATGCGTAGAGTGAAACATTAATAAACTCTGCAGCTGATTCAACTATTGAAGGAATCAATTTCACTCTCCTTTAGTTGTTTGGATTTATTAGTATAATGTAGAAAAGCAGCCTATGTTGTTGTGCATATTGGAGTAATTGCTTCTCTTGAATTAAAAGCTTCTTAAACAATTCTCCTAATCTTACTTCTTAAATCACTCTTCAATAATGTGTGTTGTTAAGTTTCACAGCTTCTAAGCACATAATATAATTAATTCAAATAAGCCTCCAAGCCAACAGGATTTTTTTTATTAATACTAGATTAAAGTTTGGAAATGATGATTGCTGTGTGAATTATTGAGTTCTATTTATTTTATTAGATCACTGTGTAGACTTTAAGGCATGTAAGAAAATCTCTTCTTTTCTCTTTTTTTATCACTAGCCATATTTTTCTCCATAATCCATCTCTTCTCTAAATGTAACTTAATATTTACTCTGTACTTTAAAATATGCATAACATTTTACTACTGATTTTGTCACAGTATCTTATAATATCAAAATACAAGTTAGTTCTTTCCCATTTTACTGAAGACAAAGATATGATTCACTATGACTATAATTCATGGCTAAACATTATAAAATTCACTATACAAATAAAATATTTTGAATTAATAATATGTATTAATTATTGTATTAATCACTAAAAGAAATAGAATATTTTTGGTTAAAATGGAAAATTGTCCTTTTTGTCATTTTTACTCACTCTGAGGTCCCCAATGTAAGGATAGAAATGAATAAAGGAACTGAATTCAAATCCCTAAATTTGTGAAATCTATCAAACCTACAATAAGTATAAAGAATAAAATCATACACAGTTTAGGAAATAGCACAGGGCCAATAGGCATCCACCCTCACTGTGTACTTCACTTATCATACAGGATCACATTCTGTACCTCTCCATCCTCATTCACATGCATATATTATCACTACATGAAATTAGATGATTATCATTTCCATGTATGATTTCATACTTTTTTATTTTATGTGTGTTAGTTGCTCAGTCATATCTACTCTTTGCAATCCCATGGTCCACTAGACTCTTCTGTCCATGGAAATTTCCAGGAAAAGAATACTGGAGTGGGTGACCATTCCTTTCTTCAGATGATCTTCCCAACCCAGGAATCAAACGTGGGTCTCCCACATTGCAGGCAGATTCTTTACTGCCTGAACAACCAAGGAAGCCCTATACATTTACTGTATGCTGATATGTGGACTTTTTGTTCAGTGTTGCAGTAAATGTTCTTTACATAACTCTTCATGCATTTTTGTGAGTTTCTCATATAGAAATTACATGAAATTTCTGAGCATATGCATTTTAAGCTTTGCTGGGTATAATCAAATGACCCTCTATTGTAGTTATATAAATGTTCATGTAGCTCACCTAGGTTACATGATTAATATTGTATCAAATTGAATTTTTTTTTCATTGTTCAGATAGAGTAACATTTCATGTTTCTGTACACTAGGATTTTCTGTTCTATGAATTGTCTATAGGTGTTTTAACTTTTAATTGCTAGGTTTCAGTAGTTGATAGAATAAGAAATACTTTCTAGTTATAATATATATAATTTCAAGACCAAAATGGAGATAATGGTAAAGTCAGCCAAATTTGTATTTACTGTTTCAAAAAATTAATAGTCTCTTTAATTAATATGAAATCTGGAAATATTACTGTGTTATTTAAAGAAATTAAATTAACCATCAGAAATAGAAACTTAGTTAACAGAAATTGCCTGTTGACAGTAGCACTAACAGTTGGTAAAGGGAGTTCTTTCAGTGAGTACATAGATACATGAAAATATATACGTAAACACACATACGATATTTTTGTAAGAATACACAAGAGGATGGACAATTGCAGCCACCACTGTCTGAAAAAGGGAAAGCAGAAGGATTGGGTTAAAAGAATGCTTATTTTTCACTGTTTACTATTTTTTTTTCCTTGTGACTCTGTTACCCATTAAAAAATAGACAAAATATAATTTTAAAAAATCAAGTTAACCAAGCTGTAATCTGTTTTAAGTATCCCTAGAGGATAGTAGCTATTAAGATATTTTAAAAACACCTTCAGAGCAAAGAGAGAAAAAAGGAAGTTATACATATTATCTCTATTTAATGGGCTATAAATTCCTGTATATTGAGAATGCAGGGAGGTGATAATTTGATCTGTCATAAAAATATTCATATTCGTAATAGGTTTACAAAAGACCTCTAATATTTTCTGAACTATGTACTTTATATTTGTTGCACTGGTGATAATGTCTTAAGGGAAACAGCTCATTTATTAACTTTGAAATCTTATTTTACAGGTTATAAAGTTTAAGGTCATTCATCTTTCTTAACATGGACTCTCCACTTATCATTTTGTAGAACATGATGACATTGGCAATTAAGAAGTTACTACTGGGTTCTTTTATATGCATTTTACATTTCATATTCATATCAGGGAAATCTAATTGTAGGATTTCATCTCCTTTCTTTCTTCCCTTCTGCCACCCTATGATTTCCAACCCTTCCTCAAATTTGCATACATTGACATTTTCAACATTTTAAAATTAGACAGCTTTATTTTGCTAAGCTCAGATATGAAAGCATCTAGCAATTATGCCTCATTGATATTCAATACTAGTAAGTGCACTTCTCACTAGTAAGTATACTTCTCATGCTCTCAGGGCTAGCATTTATTATTTTCAGACCTGTCTCCTCATGTGTTTTGTTTTGATACATCCTTAATTTCCAAATCTATATCTAATATCTAAATCATTTACAAAGTTGAAAAGTATTATGATACTGTAGGGACCATTTTTATGGCTTTCCCACAATATATAGAGAAATTGAATTATTAATTATTATAATTATATATTGACATATAATAATTATAATTAGGTATAATACTATTATTAATTATTAATTAAACTATCAGATTTTTCTGACTTTTACATTTAATTCATTTAAGAAGGAAGGCAAAGATGAGAGTTTCAAAGCATTGTTTAATAATAAGCTAAATATACTTATATTATACCTCATTAATTACTGATGGCTTATTTAAAAATTATCCAAATTTTGCACCTTCAAACAAAACTCTGTATCTCAGTTTCTGTAGATCAAAAGTCTGCAAACAGTTTGGCATCTGATAGAACTGAAATCAGGTTGTCTGCCAGAATACTGCCTCATTTGGAAGCTTCACTATGGAAGTTTCTGTTTCAAGTCTTGTTCAAGGACATGGAGAGAACCATTTCCTTAAGGTTGTATAAAGTAAATCCCTATATACCTGCCACCTATCAGCTGAAGATCCCTCTCAGCTGCTAAAAACCATCCTGAGTTCCTTACCACATGGTTGCCCCTCCTCACAATACAGCAACTTGCTTTTGAACACTTTCAAGAGGAGTATCTTGTGTTGTTCCCAATATCTTTTAAAACCACAACTGATTAGGTCAAGCCCACCTGACCTAAAAAGAAACATGACTAATTCAAAACAACTGATTACAAAACACCTTTGTTTTTCTATTAAAGGTCACTTAAATCATGGGAATTTTGTCTAATCATATTGATTCAATTCACTTCAGTCTCTCAGTCATGTCTGACTCCTTGCGACCCCATGAATCGCAGCATTCCAGGCCTCCCTGTCCATCACCAACTCCTGGTGTCCACCCAAACCCATGTCCATTGAATCAGTGATACCATCCAACCATCTCATCCTCTGTCGTCCCCTTATCCTCCTGCCCCCAATCCTTCCCAGCATTAGGGTCTTTTCCAATGAGTCAACTCTTCACATGAGGTAGCCAAAGGATTGGAGTTTCAGCTTCAACATCAGTCCTTCCAATGAACAGCCAGGTCTGATCTCCTTTAGGATGGACTGATTGGATCTTCTTGCAGTCCAAGGAACTCTCAAGAGTCTTCTCCAACACCACACTTCAAAAGCATCAATTCTTTGGTGCTCAGCTTTCTTTATAGTCCAAGTCTCACATCCATAAATGACTACTGAAAAACCATAGCCTTGACTAGACGGACCTTTGTTGGCAAAGTAATGTCTCTGCTTTTCAATATGCTTTCTAGATTGGTCACAACTTTCCTTCCAAGGAGTAGGCGTCTTTTGATTTCATGGCTGCAATCACCATCTGCAGTGATTTTGGAGCCCCCCAAAAATATAGTTTGACACTGTTCCCCCATCTATTTCCCATGAAAATCATATTGATTATTCCCATCCAAACTCAAGGAGATGAAATTACATAAGGAGCATCTAATAGGGCACAGAAATCCTTGTGATTATTTTAGAATTTTGTTTACCATAATGCCTTATTTTGTTTTTACTACCTGGACTATGTTTTTGTTTGTTTGTTTGTTTACTCAAGGATTAAATAAAGCAAGCACATATTTAAAGGTCAGCAACTATTCAGAATCTAGAATAACTATGATCTTGGCCCTCAAAGAATTATGGTGATTTTATTCCACTGGATCTTCATAAATCACACTTATATGGGAAGAATTGTATGCCAGGAAAAATTCTTTCACAACTCTTACAACAATCCATTGCTCAACAGAGTCTATTGGAACTTGGTTACCTATGCTGGGAATTACTGCTGCCTCCACAAGAACAATGAATGTGTCTCCTAGATGATTCTCTTCACCCTTCATAAAGTGTTTGCTTTTAAGTCTTCTCTTTGTAGTTAATTCCTGATTCCTGATTGTTGTGGATCCCCACATGGTTGATATTTTTACTGTTATGCTATATTTTAATGTTTACTCTGGCCTAAACATTTTACTTCTTTGTGACTTGCACTTGCCATAGAAGTAAACCTGGTGATAGTTTGCTGATCTAGTTTGGACTTTTGATTCCTATTCAATCCCAAATTATTATCTAGATATTTGGACCCAAATTCTTTCTATCTAACATGGGTATATGAACTTTTGTTCTATCTTCTCCCGTAAAAAGGTTTCTGATAAACTTTTTGATGTAGGGTATTTTGATAAAATATGAAATATAAAAGCTAATATGTTCTCATCAATCTCATTTATTTTTTCCTCCTTCAGAATTTGAACCAATACAGATTTTTCAAAAGGCAGGTAAGGAGTCTGGTATTCCCATCTCTTTAAGAAATTTCCACCGCTTGATGTGATCTATACAGTCAAAAGCTTTGGCATAGTCAATAAAGCATAAATAGATGTTTTCATGGAACTCTCTTGCTTTTTCTATTATGCAATGGATGCTGACAATTTGACCCCTTGTTCCTTATATATCATTACCTGCACATATATAGAGATATGTTTATGCAGTTTCTTTTTAAGGGAGGTAGAATTCAGTGAGAGTGCCTAATTATTTCTTAAGACCACTCATGACATTGCTTTCTTAAGCAGTAGAAATATTTTGTAGTTTGAAGCAATGCTTTTACTTTTTAAAACTTGGCATGGCATCTTCCTGGCATGTGGGATCTTACTGAACCTGGGATTGAACCCATGTCTCCTGTATTGGCAGGTGGATTCTTTACCACTGAGTCACTAGGGAAGCCCTTACTTTTTTCTTTTAAATTGTATAAGTATTTAAAAAAAAAAAAGTTTTCATGTTCCACATTATTTGTTTTAAACTTTATATTTTGTTTTGTCGTTTACTTCTTTTGCAAAATAGAATGTTTTCACAGACACATGTTCCTCAATAGCATCTTTTTTTTATTTACTAATATAATAGCACTGATGAAATTATTTGGAAAATGTTCTTATATATCTGTTCTCTTGTAAAACGTATGGTCACACAAAATTCCTAACATTTTCTTGAACTACGTGTAGCTACGTATCCAGTCACAGACGCAGGTGATCAAATAAACTAAGGGCTGTCTCATCAGGAATCTTGCATCTTCTCTAAACATGCCAGAGAACAGAACTGAACAGAAAACTTTCCCCAGGATGATGATCCCAAAGGCAGAACTTGCTCGTTTCTATTTCTCAATCCACATGTTGTTTTATAATGTAAATTTACTCTGTAAGTAAGTATATCTCATCTAGAGGAAGCCATCTCTGTCACCTCCCCATGAATATTGGTACCTGTGACTACAGTATGGTCAAAATAAGACTTTATAGGTTTTGAGACTAGAAGGTAAAAGGATACAGAGCTCTGCTACATGGTTATTTTGGATAGTTTCTCTGGAAGAAGTCCACAAACCCTGACACTGCCAAGCTGGAGAGGCCTTGTGTTAGTGCTTCAGGCAACAGCTCTAGCTGAATTTCCAGCCAACAGAAAGTATTGTCATCCAGTCATGTAAGCAAGTTGTTATGAATGCTCAGTGCTCAGATTATTGTAGTCCCAACTGACACCTAACTGAAATGATATGAGATTTCCAAGAGCTGTCTAGTAGTGGTCCAGCCAAACTCTGAGCTACAGAGTCCAAGAGCATAAGAGAATGATTACTGCTTAGTACCACTAAGTTGGGATGGTATGGTACTCAGTCACAGAAATTTGGGACAATATTTTATTGCTAATAATATTTTCTTATTAGTGAGATGCATTAAGTTCTTTAATTCAAGGAAATCAGAAATATGCATATGATGAAAATATAAATGGGTAGTATGGCAAGAATTCTTTATGTATCAAAGTTTTCAGTGTAATTTATTTTACAAGACTTATTTATTTAATTGCTAACATTTATCAAAGTATCCTATTACCCCAGTATTTACTTAGTCACTTTTCATTAATTTCCTTACTTGATATTTACCAGAAACATGAATTACTTTTGACTGATGCAGAAGTGGAAATTGAACAGATAATATCTTTTCAAATATAGAACACATGACAAGTAACAGCTCTAGCAAATCTTAAAACTCTTTTCAAACTCTATTGTATTCAGCAAAGAAAGTCATCATAATGGCTTAATGTTACACTAAATATAATTTTGATGTTTTACAAAATTTTATATAGTTTCTCCCTCGATACATTCTTTCATTTTCTGATACTGCATTTCATTAGAATTTTTTTTTAATCTTCCACAGGTTGTTTATTTCATGTGCTTGTTTATCTTACACAGATGAATAGATTTTGTGCTGAATAAATGGCATTAGCCAACTAGTTACAGTTTGGGATATTAAAAAGCCCAGCTGTCAGACAGTAGGAAAACTATGAAAATGTTGCCTTTGGTAAGGTTAATTATTTAGTTTTGCTGCATATTTAGAACCTGATGGCTACTTAAATAATTTGTATTCTGTGAACCTTGACAAATGAGGCAATATAGTATCACTCATATCCTGGGGTACATTTAAAGTCATTTGCAAATTGAAATTTATATATTATTCTGAATACTATATATATATACATATATATATATATATGTATATATATATGAAAAGAGTAAAGGCTAGGTAACTTGGTGGCATAAACATAATAACCATTTCAAACTTAGACTGTGCGAAATATGAAAAGGACACCAGTTGTTACAAACATCATAAAAGGACACTTTGGTAGTAATAATATTTCTATTTGTAGATCCATTGTATAATTGAGAACAACGTTAATGTTGTCTTTATTGACTAGTTAAAAAAATAAACTCCTTAGAAAGTGTTTTGAAATATGCCACAGGATTAATTTGCTTTGAGGTACATTGCTATTTTTAAGAATTTCTTTGTACTAAGTTTCTAGACAGTGAAGCAAAAATTAAAATGGTTCGTACTGAAAAATTTTGTGAGAACAGGTTCTTTTCTAAAAGGGAGTGAGGTCACTCAGTCTTGTCCAACTCTTTGCGACCCCATGGACTGTAGCCCACCAGGCTTCTCTGTCCCTGGGATTTTCTAGGTAAGAATACTTGAACGGGCTGCCATTTCCTTCTCCAGGGGATCTTACCGACCCAGGGATCAGACCCAGATCTCCAGCATCGCGGGCAGAGGCCTTAACCTCTAAGCCACCAGGGAAGCCCAAACACAATTGTAAAATACAATAGGAAATATGTTTGATACATATTGTGAAGTGATGAAAATTTGCAGTCAACAATTGTCTTCCATTTTCTCTGGAGGTGCATAAAGTTCCTAGAAGATGATGCACTGACAAATCGTAGGTCATTTTTTAACAATATGTTATCTACCTATCATTTCTTTTGGTAATAGCACATTGATTGCTCACTACTTTATGAGAAGTAAGCAAGACCACTTTATGAAAGTAAGCAAGACCACTTTATGAAAAGCTTTTTCTTCCTGATCTGCATGGCACTCTCATTTCCATGAAAATGCCTTCTGCTATTCCAGTGCTATGTTATAGTGAGTGAAAACCTGTATCCATCTTATACTTTCTATAGAGCTGCCACACACTTATTTCTTTTGAGGGTACCCGATAGTTCTTGAGGATGCTATGAGAGGAATAAAACACATATTCTCCCCCACTTTTAAATATCACAAAATGTAAATTCTGTAACCCACCAGTAGGCTACCCATATCTAAGCTCCCAAAGAATTCTCCAATTCCAATCAACAGCAATTCTGGATTTTTCTTTATATTATTGGTTAGCTTTATTTCTACATACCAGAAATTAGTAACTGGAATTTTAAGTTGAATGCATAGTACTATTTACAACAGTAGGTTTCTCTGGCAGCTCTGCTGGCAAAGAATCTGCCTGCAATGCCAGAGATCTGGTTTGATTCCTTTATCAGGAAGATTCCCTGGAGAAAGGATATGCTATCCACTCTAGTATTCTTGCACTTCCCTGGTGGCACAGACAGTAAAGAATCTGTCTGCAATGCAGGAGACCTGGATTTGATCCCTGGGTTGGGAAGATCCCCTGGAGGAAGACATGGCAACACACTTCATTATTCTTGCCTGGAAAATCCCATGGACAGAGGAACCTGGTGGACTACAGGACACAGAGTCACAAAGAGTCATACATAACTGAACAACTAAGCATAACACAGCACATTTAAAACAAGATTATAAAATGAAAATTTTAGGTATAAATCTAACAAAGTATATGTAGGATCTATATGCAAAAAATTATAAAACTTTGATACAAAAATCCAAGAAAATTAAAAATATGGGTAGTTACTCATGATTATGGTATGGAAGACTCAGTATTAATGAAAATATAAATGCTCCCCACTCAACTGTAGATTAAACACAACCCCAAGGAAAATCTCAGAGAAGTATTTTGTACATATTTAAAAACAGATTTCAAGTTCATGTTCAGTGTATCCAAGACAACACTAAAATAGAACAAAGTTGGAGAACTAAAACTACAGAAATTCAATGCATAGCAATTTAAAAATCAACAAAATACCTGAAAAGATTTCTCACCAAAAGAAATAGGCAGATGGTGAATAGACATGAATGATGCTCAGCATCGTTTGTCATCATGAACTGCAAAGTAAAGAAACAATGAGACATCTTTACACACCAATTAGAATGGCTAAAGTGCCAAATGCTGGTAAGCATATCGAGCAACAGGAACTCTCATCCATTGCTGGTGGGAATGCAAAATGATACTTGTACTCTGGAAGACGGTTGGTCAGTCAACTCTCAATTTGATCCATCAGTTTTATTCCTAGATATTTACCCAACTGATTGAAAACCTGTACTCACACAGAAAATCACATGGTACTATTTAGAGCAGTTTTATTTAAAATCACTAAAACTAGAAACCACAAAGACATCACTCAAAAGGTAAATGAATAAACACATAATAGTACATGTATACAATGAAATACTTTTCAGCAACAAAAAGAAACTATAAAGCAATATAAAGACATGAAGTGTTAAGTGAAAATAGCCATTTTGAAAGTCTACATACTTCATGATTCCAACTTTATAATATTTTGGAAAGGCAAAATTATTGAGATGACAAAATTATTAGTGGTTAATTGGGTTTGGGGTGAGGAATGCATAAGTGAAATACAGGGGCTTCTTAGGATAGCCCACTTATTCTGCAGGGTACTCTAACAGTAAATAAAAGACATTATGCACGTCTCAAAACCTATGGGACTTCTCAGCAAGAAGAATTAATCTTCATGTGTAAAAATATACAAAAAAGTTGTGCAGGGTCAAGGATCCCAGAATTCCTTCAGGCTAAGACAGAAATCCAACTGTATTACAAATAGATGAAAAAAATCTCACTTAAAAGGAAAGGGGTGATGACCTAAGAAATTTGGAGGTTGAGTGAAGTGGGTAGCCTATCCCTTCTCCAGGGAATCTTCCCAACCCAGGAATTGAACAGGGGTCTCCTGCATTGCAGGAAGATTCTATACCAACTGAACTATGAAGGAAGCCTTATAGATGGTTTGAGGATTAGAATAATAAATACATGAAATGAGAGCCTAGAGTACTCTGCAGTGCAAAAACGTAAAGCAATGTAAAAAAAAAAACAGATGATGCTACTTTTAAAAGGCACAGAAGCTAAGTTCCCAGTGGACCAATCTGGAGAAACTGGAACAAGAGGGGAAAAAAAAAAAAAAGTAGTACTGAGTTCTAACGTGAATTACAACATAAGCATTCATGAGTCTATATGGATATAAATAAATGGTTGAGCAAAGTAATAAACAAGAGAGAAGATTCAAATTCCAGGCAGAATTGCAGATAGCTTACATACAATAGGTATTCTACCCTCAAGAAGGGGGAACATAACTTGTGAACTGTGCACAGTGTGAGTACAAAAGCGTGAGTTGTACATATTGACTTCCTTTCAATGTGCACTGTATGGAGAGGGGAAAAATCGAGGAATTTTACTGTGAGTTAACCTGATAAGCATTACCTCAGCCAGGAGATCAAAGCCAGAATCATCATTTATAATTCATATTGATAAAAGTATCTTTAATATGGCATGATGAAAATAGCAGACTTACTCTGTGGTCTTTCTCTCCCAAAACCCATAATTGCATTCTTATCATGAGAAAAAAATACTAGATAGATTTTAATATATAACCAGTACTCCTCACACTGCTTATCAGAAACAAAGAAAATTTGAGAAACTGCCACAGATGAGAAGATTAAAGAGACATGACCAAAAGTAATTTATTTTATGCACAAACCTGGAATAGGAGAAGGACAAGAAATAAAAACTTAGGAAATCTAATAAACTACAGACTTTACTTAATAAAAGTGTATTAATATTTGTTCATTAATTGAAATGAATATATCATTCTAATAGAAGATATTGAGAATGGGGAAACTGAGCTGAGCTATATGAGAACACTTTCTACTGTCCTCTTAATTTTTTAATAAACCTAAAGCAGTTCTAAAAAATAAAATGTATCTAAAAAGCAATTATTCAAAGGAAAACATGCTACTATAATAAAAATAATTTGCATTATAACATTATTGCAGAAAGTCAATGAATTTTCTCCATTGTCAAATTCTATATACTTACTTCATGTATATTAAGATTTAATAATGTCCAGTAAATTAACTTTTGAGAAAAAGTCTCTGTGGATGAATTCTTTCAAGTTATGTACTTTGTGAATAAATTATGTACTTTGTGTATAAAGTACATTCCAGACCTACCCACAACAGACTTCTGTAGATATGAATGGAAAAGTTTTGGCACTATATTTAGAGCACAGTTAAGAAGAAATTGTCTCCACGTTGTTATATAATAATTGTAAGATTAGTAATGTTGTCTTTTGTTGTTGCTGTTCAGTCGCTAAGTCGTATACAGCTCTTTGCAACTCCATGGACTGCGGCATGCCAGGCTTCCCTGTCCTTTACTATCTCCCTGAATTTGTTCAAATTCATATCCGTTGAGTCAGAAATGGCATCCAACCATCTCATCCTTTGTCGCCCCTTCCCCCTCGTGATCTTAAGCTTTCCCACTATCAGGGTCTTTTCCAACAAGTTCACTCTTCATGTCAAGTGGACAAAGTATTGGACCTTCAGCTTCAGGATCAGTCATTCCAATGAATATTCAAGGTTGATGTCCTTCAGGATTGACACGGATTAACTGGCTTGATCTCCATGCATTCCAAGAGATTCTCAGGAGCCTTATCCAGCATCACAGTTTGGAAACATCCGTTCTTTGATGCTCAGCCTCCTTTATGGTCTCTCACATCCACACATGACTACTGGAAAACCCATAACTTTGACTTTACGGATCTTTGTCAGCGAAGTAATGCCTCTGTGTTCTAACACATTGTCTAGGTTTTCCATAGCTTTTCTTTCAAGGAGCAAGTGTCTTTTAATTTCATGGCTTCAGTCACCATACATGGTGATTTTGGAGCCCCCCAAACTAAAATCTGTCACTTTTCCCCCATCTATTTGCTTCCCTAGTAGCTCAACTGGTAAAGAATCCACCTGCAATGTAGGAGACCTAGGTTCAATTCCTGTGTTGAGAAGATCCTCTGGAGGAGGGCATGGCAACCCACTCCAGTATTCTTGCCTGGAGAATCCCCAGGCACAAAGGAACCTGGCAAGCTACAGACCATGAGTCTCAAAGAGTCAGACTCGACTGAGTGACTATGCATGGCACAGTACATTTGCCATGAAGATATGGGACGTACGCCAAATCTTAGTTTTCTGAAAGTTGAATTTTAAGCCAGCTTTTTCATTCTCCTCTTTCACCTTCAACAAGAGGGTCTTTAGTTCTCTTCAATTTTTCCCATTAGAGTGGTGTCATCTGCATATCTGAGGTTGTTGATATTTCTCCCAGAAATCATGATTCCAGCATGTTAAAAGTTAAATAAGCAGGGTAGCAAGTTAAATAAGCAGGGTAGCAAAATACAGCCTTGTCGTGCTTCTTTCCCAATTTTGAATCCGTCAGTTGTTCCATATCTGGTTCTAACTGTTGCTTCTTGACCTTTAGGTTTTTCAGGAGACAGGTAAGGTGGTCTGGTATTCTCATCTCCTGCAGAATTTTCCACAGTTTGTTAATCCACAGTCAAAGGCTTTCATGTAGTCAATGAAGCAGACGTAGATTGTTTGTTTGTTTTTTTGTTTGTTTTAATTCCCTTGCTTTCTCTATGATCCAATGGATGATGGAAATTTGATCTCTGGTTCCTCTGCCTTTTGTAAATCCAGCTTGCTGACGTTTAGCTTGAAAGAATTATCTCACCGAGAAGAAGAAGAAGTAATTATTTTTGTTACATATACTTCTTTAGGATACTGAAATGAGCAGTGTCACAGCTTATAATTTAGGTATCTACAAGTCTATCTAAACTTACTCTGTGGATTAAAGGACAATAATAACTCGTATGCATTTCCATTAATCATAAGAAAAATAACACATATCCACCCATCAATATCTTTGACATTCAAATGTTTGATATGATTATTTTTTGCTTTGGCAGGAAAGAAGTAACAAAATGAACAAAATAAAGAAAGGAAAGAAGAAGGAGGAGGGGGAGAAGGAATAGGGGAGAAGAGGTAGGAGAAAAAGATGAGAAGGAAAGAAAAAGAAAGAATCAGTCTTATGTTGTGTCCAAGCCAACATATTCACCCTTCCTTAGTCCAAGACCAGAAATATCATCTGGTCTGGTATACATTCTCCATGTATGTTTTAAGACACATAAAACTTTCATATGTATCAAATATAACCATTTACAATCAATCAAAGGAAGATACAAACATTCTTAGATGGTCAAAACAATTTAATATGGTTGAATCAACACCGAGGAGATGGACATTTTATAGCAACATTAACCCAAACCAAATGATTATACTAAGGAAAAATAGCTTTGATTTATAAAACTTCAAGTCAATTCTTGGATCATGGTAGACAGCATATTTCCAGGAAAACCATTTCAATTAAAGTTGGCAGAGGGTAAAACAAACACAAAACAAGTACACTGAATTTCAGTGTATCTCATTAAAAGTCTTAAAAATACTCCTTAGTATTTAATCACATTATATAGGCTTCCCTGGTGGCACAGATGGAAAAGAATCCACATACAATGCAGGAGACCTGGGTTTGATTTTGCTGGGTTGGGAAGATTCCCTGGAGGATGTTGGCAACCCATTGCAGTATTCTTGCCTGGAGAATACCATGAACAGAGGAGGATGGCAGGCTACAGTCCAGGGGGTCACAAAGAGTTGGACATGACTGAATGACAAAGCACAACACAACACATATTATATAGAGTAAAAGGACTGATAAAATGATATCTAAAATGGTTTCTATTTGTTAGTTAACTTTTAAAAAATCATTTTGAAGTTGGTTCTGCTGGATAAAGTAATTTTACTTAAAATTCTTATTTATTGAAAAGGAAAAGTTTTGGACAGGTTTCAAAAATTTAGCTCAGTGGATAATAATATATACAATATACATAAGATATACTTTATATATTTATATATTATAATATATAAATATACTATATGTGTATAAATAACTATTGAATATCCTAAATCCTTATGTAAACAAATGTAGAAAAAACAGAAATTACTATCAGTTCAGTTCAGTTACTCGGTTGTGTCTGACTCTTTGCAACCCCATGAACTGCAGCAAACCAGGTTTTCTTATCAATAACTCCCAGGGCTTACTGAAAATCATGTCCATCAAGTCTGTGATACCATCCAACTGTTTCATGCTCTGTCATTCTCTTCTCCTCCTGCCTTCTATCTTTCCAAGGATCAGGATTTTTCAAGTGAATCACCTCTTCTCATCAGGTGGCCAAAGTATTGGAGTTGCAGATTCATCATCAGTCTTTCCAATGTTTATTAAGGACTGATTTCTTAGGATTGATTGGTCTTATCTCCTTGAAGTCCAAGGGACTCTTGAGAGCCTTCTCCAACACCAGTTACAAAGCATCAATTTTTCTGTGTTCAGCATTCTTTATAGTCAAGCTTTCACATCCTTACATGACCACTGGAAAAACCATAGCTTTGACTAGATGGAGCTTTGTCAGCAATGTAATGTCTCTGTCTTTTAATATGCTGTCTATGTCGGTCACAGGGTTTTTTCCAAGGAGCAAGTGTCTTTGAATTTCATGGCTTCAGTCACCATGTGTAGTGATTTTGGAGTGTTAGGTCCATGAATCAGGTAGATTGGGAGTGGTCAAACAGGAAATGCCAAGAGTGAACACTGACATTTTAGGAACCAGTGAACTAAAATGGACTGCAATGGGTGAATTTAATTCAGATGACCATTATATCTACTACTGTGTGCTGGAATCCCTTAGAAGAAATGGAGTGGCCATCATAGTCAACAAAAGAGTCCAAAATGCAGTACTTGGGTGCAATATCAAAAATAACACAATAACCTCTGTTCGTTTCCAAGGCAAACCATTCAATATCACAGTAATCCAAGTCTATGTCCCAACCATTAATGCCAAAGAAGCTGAAGTGGAATGGTTCTATGATGACCTACAAGACCTTCTAAAACGAACACCAAAAAAAGGATGTCCTTTTCATCATACGGGACTGGAATGCAAAAGAAGGAAGTTGAGAGATACCTGGAATAATGGGCAAGTTTGACTTTAGAGTACAAAATGAAGCAGAGCAAAGGCTAACAGAGTTTTTACAAATGAATATATTTGTCATAGCAAAAACCCTCTTCCAACAACACAATAGACTATGCTACAGACGGATGTCACCAGATGGTTAATACTGAAATCTGATTGATTATATTTTTTGCAGTCAAAGACAGATAAGCTCTATATAGTCAGCAAAAACAAGACAAAGAGCTGACTCTAGCTCAGATCATGAAGTCCTTACTGCAAAATTCAGACTTAAACTGAAGAAAGAAGGGAAAACTACTAAACCATTCAGGTATGACCCAAATCAAATTCCTTACTATTATACAGTGGAAATGACAAATAGATTCAAGAGGTCAGATCTGATAGAGTGCTTGAAGAACTATGGACGGAGGTTCATGACATTGTACAGGAAACTGGTATCAAGACCATCCCCAAGAAAAAGAAATACAAGAAGGCAAAATAGTTGTCTTAGGAGCCTCACAAATAGCTGAGAAAGGAAGAGAAGTTAAAGGCAAAGGAGAAAAATAAAGCTATATCCAACTGAATGCAGAGTTCCATAGAATAGCAACGAGAGAACAGAAAACCTTCCTAAGTGATCAATGCAAAGAAATAGAGGAAAACAATAGACTGGGAAAGACTAGAAATCTCTTCAAGAAAATTAGATCTGCCAAGGCAATATTTCATGCCAAGATGGGCACAATAAAGAACAGAAGTGATCAGACTGTTGGTGGGAATGCAAACTAGTACAGACACTATGGAGACCAGTGTGGAGATTCCTTAAAAAACTGAAAATAGAAGTGCCATATGACCCAGCAATCCCACTGCTGGGCATACACACCGAGGAAACCAGAATTGAAAGAGACACGTGTACCCCAATGTTCATCGCTGCATTGTTTACAATAGCCAGGACATGGAAGCAACCTAGATGCCCATCAACTGACGAATGGATAAGAAAGCTGTGGTACATATACACAATGGAATATTACTCAGCATTACAAAAAAATTCATTTGAAGCAGTTCTACTCAGGTGGACGGAACTGGAGCCTATTATCCAGAGTGAAGTAAGCCAGAAGGAAAAACAAAAATACAGTATACTAACGCATATATATGGAATTTAGAAAGATGGTAACGAGAACCCTGCATGCGAGACAGCAAAAGAAACGCAGTTGTATAGAACAGACTCGTGGACTCTGTGGAAGAGGGCAAGGGTGGGATGATATGGGAGAAGGACATTGAAACATGTTAATTATCATATGAGAAATCAATCGCCAGCCCAGGTTTGATGCTCGGGGCTGATGCACCGGGATGACCCAGGGGGAGGGAATCTGGAGGGAAGAGGGAGGAGGGTTCTGGAGGGGGAGCATATGTATACCCATGGCGGATTCATGTCAATGTATGGCAAAACCAACACAATAAAGTAAAGAAAATTAAAAAAAAATAAATAAATAAAAAATAAAATAAAATTCAAGAAAAGAAAAGAACAGAAGTGATATGGATCTGACAGAAGCAGATGATATTAAGAAAAAGCAGCAAGAATACACAGAAGAACTACACAAAAAAAGATCTTTATGACCCAGATAATCACGATGGTGTGATCACTCACCTAGAGCCAGACATCCTGGCAGGATAAGAAAGCTGTGGTATATATACACAATGGAATATTACTCAGCATTAAAAAAAAATTCATTTGAAGCAATTCTACTCAGATGGACGAAACTGGAGCCCATTATCCAGAGTGAAGTAAGCCAGAAGCAAAAACAACAATACAGTATATTAACACATATATATGGAATTTAGAAAGACAGTAATGAGAACCCAACATGGGAGACAACAAAAGGAACGCAGATGTATAGAATAGACTTGTGGACTTTGTGGATGAGGGTAAGGGTGGGATGATATGGGAGAAGGGCATTGAAGCATGTTAATTGTCATGTGTCTAATCAATCGCCAGCCCAGGATTGATGCTCGGGACTGGTGCAGCGAGATTTCCCGGGGGGGAGGGAGGAGGGAGGGGGGACCCGGAGGGGAAGCATATGTAAACCCATGGTGATATCATGACAATGTATGGCAAAAACAATAATAAAAAAAAAAAAAAAGAAAAGAAAAAAAAAAAAGAAGTAAAATGGACCTTAGGAAGCATTACTAAGAACAAAACTAGTGGAGGTGATAGAATTCCAGCTGAGCTATTTTAAGTCCTAAATGATGATGCTGTGGAAGTGCTGGACTCAATATTTGGAAAACTCAGCAGTGGCCACAGGACTGGAAATATTCAGTCTTCATTCCAATTCCAAAGAAAGGTAATGCCAAAAAAATGTTCAAACTACCACACAGTTGCACTCATCTCACATGCTAGCAAAGTAATACTCAAAATTCTCCAAGTCAGGTTTCAAGAATAGGTGAGCCAAGAACTTCCAGATGGTCAAGCTGGATTTAGGAAAGGCAGAGAAACCAGAGATCAAATTGCCAGCATCTATTGGATCATCAAAGAAGCAAGAGAGTCACAGAAAAATATCTACTTCTGCTTCATTGACTATGCCAAAGCCTTTGACTGTGTGTAAAACAAACTACATAATTCTTCAAGAGATGGGAATACCAGAAAACCTCACCTGCCTCCTGAGAGATATGTATGTTGGTCAAGAAGCAACAGTTAGAACTGGACATGGAACAGTGGACCAGTTCCAAATTTGGAAAGGAATACGTCAAGGATATATATTTTCACCTTGATTATTTAACTTGTGTGCAGAGTACATCATGTGAAATGGAGGGCTGGATGAAGCACAAACTGGTATCAAGATTTCTGGAAGAAATATCAACAAGCTCAGATATGCAAATAACACCATCCTATGGCATAAAGTGAATAGGAACTAAAGAACATCTTGATGAAAGTGAGAGAGAAGAGTGAAAAAGCTGGCTTAAACCTCAACATTCAAAAAACTAAGATCATGGCATCTGGTCCCATCACTTCATGGCAAGTAGATTGGAAAACAATAGGAACAGTGACAGAAATTATTATAATGGGTAAATAACTTCGTATACGGTATGTCGTACATGAGAAAAGTGCCATTCTGAGTTGCAGTTTTAGCATTGTATCGTGTACAACCCTTTTCACACCCAGATTCTAGACATTCAGATAAAGACTTGAGTTTAGGATTAGCACCACAAATTCCTGCTTTGCTTTCCCAGGACACATTTTCAAATAGCCTCTTAGAACTGAGCCAACACAACATTAGTGACTTCTGCCCAACCACCTTATAAATACTGGGTGCTTGTTGCCCTCTACTTTTCTGCTGTCTTGTGACCTGGGACAAAAGATTCCTGGTTCACTTTGTGCCCTCATTTCTGGGATCTGTGCATAACAGATGTTATGACTTTACTTTCTTTGTGTGGGTGTATTGAAGCTTGTGGCTTCAATGAAAACTCCAGATGTTCTGGATTTTCTCTTTCCCAAAATGGGAACTCAGATGCTAAGAGAGCTATCTGCCACCCCTACGCAGTGGGTTGTGTGTTTCCTCATTTGGCAGGTCACAGTTTGCATATACTTGGTTTAACATGTCTGTCATGGGCCCTGCAACATATATGTGATATCTATGGAATATGATACAATAAATACTTTATTGTCCTATTCAATTCTACTTACACTCAATGAGCTGTTAAATATTATAGGAAAATGTGATAAGCAACTTAAATTTTCAAAATCATATAGATAAGATGACTCGTTTTCTGGATACCAGCCCAGCTTTTGTCCTCAACCACTCCTGTCTTTAGTCAACAGGCTCATGAACAAAGTGGCTTTTGTGTCCGAAATGAAGGCTATGCATGAGCTTGGCAACATGGACTTCTACTCACCAAGGATGATCTGGATATGGCCATGGCTGAGTACTCAATCTGCCAGCAGCAGAGAATGCTGAGTCCCTAATGCGGCACTGTTCCTCAGGATGATCAGCAGGCTAGCAGTCTGATTACATTGGACAGCTTCCAGTACAGAAGGGAGAGCATTTTGTTCTTATTGGAATAGACACATAGTTAGGACATGTATTTGTCTTCCCTGAACACAGTGCTTCTGCCAAAGCTACTATCAGTGGATTTACAGAATGCCTTACCCTCTGTCATGGTTTTACACACAGTGTTATTTGTGAGCAAATAACTCACTTTACAGCAAAAAAGCAATGTGACAATGATGATATGAATGTGTCTGGAATACAGGAGATCCTTCAAGGTGTCTCTTAGTATTACCATATTGTACAATTAGGTCAATGAAAAATAAAAATAACCCAATCCAGGCAAGACTACTAATGTCCTAAACTCTTCAAGAATGAATGCTTGAGTTACTCTACCAGGTAAAGAACCTCAATCAGTTGAGGTGCTTGTAGAAGGCAAAAGTTATCCAGAGTAGATAGTAGATGAAGGTATTATAAATACCAGGTACAATCGTATGGTCACTTGTAGAACTGAGTACTGTAATTGTCATAAGTATTTCCTCTTTAGTTTGTCATAATATAAATAGGTAGATAGATAGGGAAATAGATAGATAGAAAATGTGTCTTTGTTTTCCTTGCTTGTATCATATGATATATAGACTTTATATCACAGTATTTAAGTTACAGGATATCAGGGAGGAAATATACATCACTCAAGGACTTCCTCTTCTGGGAAAAAGGTTAGTACATTTTCAGTTACACACAGGATAGCTGTATCATTATAGGCAGAATTACGATCTAGACATTGTCTTTATTTGGAAATAAAGTATCATTTAAGGAGATGCATATGGGTGCCAACCTGATAAGGGATGAAATTGTCCTGGTTAATTTTATGTGATAATTTGATGGGGTCATGAGATGCTAAGTGTTTGGTTAAATATTATTTTGGGTGTGTCTGTGAAGGTGTTTCTACATGAGATTAACATCTGGATTGGTAGATTGATTAAGCAGGTGACTCTCAGAAATATGAGTAGGCATCACCCAATGGGCAAGGGCCTGATTAGAAGAAAAAAGGTATAGAAATGGAGAATTTGTTCTCAGTGTCTGGCTGAGTTGTATACTGGTTTTCTCCTGTCCTTGAACTTGACTTATATCATCAGTTCTCTTAGTTCTGAGACCTCTGGGATTAAGATTAAAACTATGCATCAGCTTTCTAAATTCCTTTTAATGAATCTGTTATTTCTGTTTCTCAGGAGAATTCTGACTAATACAATTGTGATCAAAAGAAAATATAACTTTGCAAAATCGTATACACGTATATAATATGTTCATATCAAAGGCAAAAACAGAGCTAATACACTATCTTATAAATCACATCTTTTCATTTATTTTCTTTTTTGTCATGGGAGATATCCTAAGTGCTTCAAAAGGCATTAGTAACATATTTTAAATTCCTTCTAGTGCAATTCATCTATTTATTTTAATATTTTAATTTAATTATTATATAGCCAACTAAGAAAATAAGCCAAACTAAGAAACATTTTGTGATGCAAAGGGATTCAGTCAAGATATGTAAGTTTCTTCATATTTGTTCTTCAAAAATATGGACATCAATCTCCATGTTTAGAGAAACAAATATCATATTTAGAGTCAGAATCTGGTATTTTATGAAAACATGTGATCTCTTTTTGTCAGTAAAACAATTTACATATTTAATTTTTACAACATTTTCCTATAAAAATCTGAGTGAAATGTAGTATTAAAAAAGGAGCTATAGTATTGTCCCATTTGGCAGTGTGGAACTTATATACTATTTAATTTAGATTCAGAGATTTATTACTAG
The DNA here is from genome assembly GCA_007570785.1 of Antilocapra americana. Lineage (NCBI taxonomy): Eukaryota > Metazoa > Chordata > Mammalia > Artiodactyla > Antilocapridae > Antilocapra > Antilocapra americana. The sequence continues at coordinate 4,220,830 of ML661915.1, read as the reverse complement.
CCTTAGAGGGTTTGAAATTGGCTTATTCATCAGCTTTATTTTCTGTCAAATTGAAATCATTATCTTTTTTTCTTTCTTTTCTGATGGTAGTTCCAAAATAATATTGACTGTCTTAGCTATTAAGTATACAAAAATTTTCTACTCTCCTACTCACTGAAAGACTTTTAAAGAATATGGACTCCTTGGGAAACATTGCATTGCACATAGAACTTTAAAAAAAAAATTTATACCCTCTCTATCTTTGAGATTTTTTCAGTTTGTCATTTTATAGGCAGGTGAGGACTTTTTCAGTTTTTCTTACTTACATAGTGCTATATATATTTTCAAGTATGATAGTCTTAACCTGAAAGCAGAAGGAATAGATATTTACATTTCTAAAAAATACTCTAGTGCTAGCATGTGCATGCTAAGTCACTTCCGTCATGTCTGACTCTTTGTGACCCTGTGGACAGTAGCCTACCAGGCTCCTCTGTCCATGGGATTTTCTAGGCAAGAGTACTGGAGTGGGTTGCCATTTTCTCCTCCAGGGCATCTTCCCCACCCATGGAGTACGTCCAAGCCTCTTATGTCTTCTGCATTGGCAGGCAGGTTCTTTACCAGTAGTGTCACCTGTGAAGCCCCAGCACTAGCATATCAGTACTCTAACTAACTTAGTTGAAAGGGAAATTTTGGAAATCATCAGTGAAATGAACTTGGGGAGTCCCACTAGGCAAACATTAAAAAAAAAAAAGTTTGCATACATATTTTCGATGCAGGTCGTCTGGTTATAATATGGCAAGTGTGACTACTGAACATGACCCTTCCCTGGCACTGGGTCTCAGATACTCACTTTTGCACTTTCACACCCTATCACTTCAGAATGCTCACACATGCTATACTGTGACTGAGCCATTTTGTCAATATATAATGTTACAATTATTAAAAAGAAAAAAAAATCTCCACTGGGCAAAGAAGGCCATGAAGATACTCCTTAACCTGGATTTGAAAATCCAGGATTTTCCTGGATAGCAGGATTTAAAATCACTCAGAAAATGTATAAAAGCAGAATATCTCTTTGTTGCACATAATACTTCTAGAATCCAAAGAGGTTTGTTAAGGGAAACTTAAGGACTTGATATATAAAAATGTGGAGGACTTCCTTTCATTTTTAATTGGGACTCTAATATTTAATTCAAATACTAACAATATTATATAATTAAATAAAATATTGACCTAGAGCATATGGAAAAGGGCATTCTGTGCTCAGTCACTAAGTCGTGTCTGACTGCAATCTTATGGTTTATAGCCCGCCAGGCTTCTCTGTCCACGGGATTTCCCAGGCAAGAATACTGGAGTGGGTTATCATTTCCTCCTCCAGGGGATCTTCTCAACTAGGGATTGAACGTATGTCTCTGGCATTGGCAGGAGGATTCTTTACTACTAAGCCACCAATAGAAGCATATATGGAAAAGAGATTGTATTAAATTAACTATTTTATTTCCTTTTATTGAGGACACTTTTACAGAGGAACCAGAGAACAAATTGCCAACATCCACTGGATCACATAAAAAGGAAGACAGTTCCAGAAAAACATCTATCTCTGCTTTATTGACTATACCATAGCCTTTGACTGTGTGGATCACAAGAAACTGTAGACAATTCTTTGAGCTGTGAATACCAGACCACCTTACCTGCCTCTTGAGAAATATGCACGCAGATAAAGAAGCAACAGTTAGAAATGGGACTTGGAACAACAGACTGGTTCCAAATTGGGAAAGGAGTACCTTAAAGACGTATACTGTCACCCTACTTATTTAACTTATAATTGCAGAGTACATCATGTGAAATGTCAGGCTGGATGAAGCACAAGCTGGAATCAAGATTGCTGAGAGAAATATCAATAACCTCAGATATGCAGATGACACCACCTTTATGGCAGAAAGTGAAGAGGAACTAAAGAGCTTCTTGATGAAAGTGAAAGAGGAGACTGAAAAGCTAGTTTAAAATTCAGCATTCAAAAAACTAAAACCATGGCATCCAGTTCCATCACTTAATGGCAAATAGAAGGGGAAACAGTGAGATACTTTATTTTCTTGGGCTCCAAAATCACTGTAGATGGTGATGGCAGCCATGAAATTAAAAGACGCTTGCTCCTTGGAAGAAAAGCTATGACCAACAGAAGCAGAGACATTACTTTGCCGACAAAGGTCCATCTTGTCAAAGCTATGGTTTTCCCAATAGTCATATATGCATGTGAGAGTTGGATCATAAAGAAAGCTGAGTGCTGAAGAATTGATGCTTTTCAACTGTGGTATTGAGAAGACTCTTGAGAGTCCCTTGGACTTCAAGGAGATCCAATCAGTCAATCCTAAAGGAAATCAGTCCTGAATATTCATTGGAAGGACTGAAGTTGAAGTTGATGCTTCAATACATTGGCCACCTGATATGAAGAACTGACTCATTGAAAAAGACCCTGATGCTGGGACAGACTGAAGGAAGGAGGAGAAGGGGACAACAGAGGATTAAATGGTTGGATGGCATCACTGACTTGATGGACATGAGTTTGAACAGTTTCCAGGAGTTGGTGATAGAGAGGGAAGCCTGGTGTGCTGCATGACTGAGCAACTAAACTGAACTGAACTGATTACTGTGTAAGAATTTAAGCAAATTTATAGTGTATAGCACAGGGAACTATACTCAATATCTTATATAATCTATAATGGAAATAATCTGAACACATATATATATGGCTTCCCTGGTGGCTCAGCAGTAAAAAATCTGCAAGGGATGACTTAATGCAAGGGATGTAGATTCGATCCCTGGGTAGGGAAAATATCCTGGAGGAGGGAATGGAAACCCATTCCAGTATTCTTGCCAGGAAAATTCTGTGGATAGAGGATAATGGTGGGCTCCAGTCCATAGGGTCATAAGGCATAGAGTTGTACACATCTGAAGTGGCTGAGCTGAGCTGAGCTGATGTATATATTGATTATTTATTATTATTATTATATATTTATTTATTTATCTGGCTTTTGATGTACATCAGAAAATAACACAATACTTTGAATCAACTATACTTCACTTAAAAAAAAAGAATTTGTCTATACACAGCATTATAAAATCATTTATTATAGAAGACAGTTAATTTATGAATAGTGACCTTCTATATTGTAACAGAGCTTTTTTAAAGATCTTTACCAAAATGTTAGATTTATATGTCAGCTTGGCTAAGCTATAGTACATTTATTTAATCAAATATTAATCTAAATATTGCTGGAAAAGTATTTGGTAGATGTGTATCTACAATTAGTAGAATTTGAGTAAGAAGAATTACCTTTGGTAATGTGAATGGAACTTGTCCAATTAATTGAGAGACTTTAAGAGGAAAATCTGAAGTTTCTTTGGAGAACTCTAACTGAATCCTGCTATGGAAAGAATTTTATCTCTTGCATTATGTTTTCTTCTGTTATTTTATTTTATAAATCTTTGAAAATTTGTCTATAATGCAAAAATGAAGAGTGCAAAATTCTTTCAGACACATCATCCATTTTTCCCAATAAATTTTCAATATCTTAAATGTCTTTTACCATAGATTACAGTGTGTACTTTTGTAAAAGCTATTCTAGTATTTTTGACTTAAGTGTTATATTAAACCTAACTGATATTTGAGTTGTAGATTACAACTACAAAAATCTTTTGGATTGTATTTAATAAACAATGGCATGTTTTTTGTAGATCTCCTCTGCTTATCTTTATCTTCTTGTGCTTGTGATTTATTTTTTAACCAATGTACAATAATTGTTTCCTGAATAAATAAAGATGTTTTTGAGAACTCATAAAATAATTTTAGTGATCTTGATGTTACTAGAAAGAAATGCTATATAAATAGAATATATTTATTTTCTTGAAAGTTTTGTCTTCTAATAAGGCTGCCATATATATGTAACTCAATTTTACAAATGGTCATTTCTGACCAATAATTAGTTAAGACTCTCTCTTCTCTCTATCTGATACAAATATATTGACTATTTTATGATTGTTATAGTGGAAGCCCCATTTTCCTCAGTCGTAATCATTAATCCAAAAACTTCTTTATGTGAGTCTCTACTTAAAATATCCATTTTTCTTTAGTCTATTGTCTATTATATCTAGTACACTACTTAAGAATGCACCAGTTCTTGAAGAAATGGGCATTAGTCTATTACCCTTTAAGATTAATTATTGTACACAAATAAGGACAGTACAGTAACTTCAGAGTTCAGGGTTCAGGGTTGTTACCTATACATTTTAAGTTTTCGAAAATTTTAATTAAGCTCTAAAAAGACTTGGTTGCCTCAAGTGTAGCATTGATAATAAGAGTGTTTATTACCAAGCTAAATAGGTGCCCTAAGAACTAGCTAGGATGAGCTTCCTGCCAAGTTTTTGTTGTTTTTGTTTAGTTGCTAAGTTGTGTCTGACTCGTTTAAGACCCCATGGACTGCAGCCCACCAGGCTCTTCTGCCCTTGGGATTTTGAAAGCAAGAATACTGGAGCAGCTTGCCATTCCTTTCTCCAAGGGATTTTCCCCACGTAGGGATTGAACCTGAGAGTCTTGAAGCATCTTCTGCATTGCAGGCAGATTTTTTAACTGCAGAGCAACCTGAGAAGCCCTTCCAGGTTGATGTCACAAAATTTTCAGATCTGTTCAGACAATACATTATCTGGACACATCTCAAAATAAATCCAATAAATACTTCCATAAAATCTTTCCCTGCCATTTTATGATTCATTTAACTCCTAAATGTGAGAACTGCTGAAGACAAAAATGTGGGGGTACTGAGATACTTCTCCAGAACGACAAGATTATTTGCTGGCCCTTTCTGAAAAGCCTATCTAGTTTTACTTTATTTGGACAGTTTGTAGAGAAAGTGGAACTTCATGGTAAGGAATATAAGTGGTAAGTCTACAAATGAACCAATTCATATTTAGTATTTATATGTTAAGCCTTGGCTATCTCATGTGTGTGTTAGTCTTGTTAGCATGTTTTCACTGTAGTTCCCATTCTTCATATATAGACCATGCAATCTCAGTTTACAAAATCAATATGGTTCCTGTATTTCTGGGTCAAAATTGTAGAACACAATTATCCCATTTATGTTATTACAGAATATTGAGTAGAGTTCCTTGTGCTATGCAGAAGGTCTTTGCTGATAATCTATTAATATTTTTAAATATAGCAGTGTGTACACGTTAATCCCAAACTAATTTTCAATGGCCAGATAAAATAGAATAAAGAAAAAATTAAACTGTCCCTATTATAATGTGCATAAACTAAAGTGATTGTGGTCACTTTTTCTTTCTCTGTTCTCTTCAATTAAAAAATTAAAATTATGAAAACAGAGGGATAAAAGCATTTTTCTAAGTATTTTCAGTTAGACATTCAGGTGGTACTAGTGGTAAAGAATCTATCTGCTAATGCAGAGACAGAAGACATGGGTTCAATCCTTGGTTTGGGAAGATCCCCTGGAGAAGGAAATGGCAACCCACTCCAATATTCTTGCCTGCAGAATTCCATGGAGGGAGGAGCCTGGGGGCCAACAGTCCTTGGGGTTACAAAGAGTACTACATGACTAATTATTGATGTGACTTAGTGCATGCTAATTTTTACATTTAAAAAAATAATCAATTTTTTAAAATTATACTTAATAGCAACAAAAGTAACACACATGAATTTGAATCTAATAAAAAGTCAATTCTGCTTATCTAGGCTGGTTGCTTAGGGAATAGTTGACATTGTCCTGCATCAGATTTTTCTTTTTTTTTAATTTCAGTGTCTTTATAAGAACATCCTGCCTCAATAATATCTTACGGCAACATCCAATGACCTCACGAAACTTGCCTACTTGTCTGCCTTCCATCACAAACTTAACTTCTCAGTCTTTTAGTTGATTAGAAAACACAGGGGAAGGGTCCTGTGGTTTAAACAATGAGGATTTTCCAACAGGAAAACTATCCTGAGGACCCCCCTGGGGCTGGTTGGGTGGGACCCATAGCCACTGCCCCACCCCAGCCCCTCCCTGCTCCCTATGATATCAAAGCTTTCCTCTGAAAGGGAAGAGCAGAGACTGCAGGGGGAGATCAGGGATGGAAACCCCCACACCTAGGGGAGGGGAACAGCAGCCACCAAGCAAACCTCGCCCCAGTTTCGCTTGTCCCATCTTCCCCAGAACCAAGAGCCTTTGGAGCACACAATCCATGGACTAGCAATCCAGAGTACACTAGGTCCATGGACTAGTAGTACAGGAAAAGAGGTCTGGCAGGCGGGAGAGGCAGGGGAGAAGGTCACCGAATCTGTGTGAGCAGATGAGAAAGTCTTGCCAGGAGAGAAAACGTGGAAGCAAAGAAGAGGATCTTGAATGGGGGCCTTAATGATTCTGCTTTGCCATGGTCAAGAGGGAAAGGAGGAAGCAGCAAATGCAGCTGAGGAAGAGCTGCCAAGAGGAAGAAGGAAAAGTAAGATGTGGAGGGAGGAGGCAAATCAAGGTTGGGAGCCAGGGGATGGAATTAGAAGACAAAGCTGACCCTGGCCCTTCTGCCAGGATGGGATGCTGTAGTGAGAAAGTCCATCAGTTCAGATAACTAGCTGCAGCCGGGAGCTCCTGCACCTGAGGAGGAACCATAGAGCTGGGAGCTCGGAACACAGACACAAGGGCCACAGTCCAGCTCCCTCTCAAGATTAGAGAGAGGATCATCACCACTTGGATCACATCCAGAATGCAAGGATTGCTCAGTATAGCTTTATCTCCTTCCAGCCTTCATACTATGTAGCCTCAGGGGGAAAAGAAAAATCAGATATGAAGAAAATCTTCCTAAAAATCACAGATGTTTATGAAAGCTTCAGTGTCTAGTAATTGTAAAGAAAGGAGAGATCTGGCATTAAGATTCCAAACACCTTTGGCTTTGATTACAGGTAATTCAGGATGAGTCACTGTTCTTTAAACAGTTAAGACTGAATTTCCCCAAAATTAGTCTTTTGAGGAGAGTGGCAGACCAGGACAAATACACTTAGTGAGGCCCTGGTATCAGGCACAGTGGCTGAAGAGAGAAACAAGTTAGGAAAGAAAATGCAGAAGATTCACAGTGATGACTCTCAAATAAAACCAATCCCTGGTCACAGAGATAAGTTGAAGAATGTTATCATCAAATTCTGAAGAAGCAAAACATAATAAAATGCCAAATGAAAATATTGCCCCCTCCCCTTTTCTTTAAAGCCCAAATCTCCAACTCTGGACAAAGAACTGAAATGGTTAGAACTTCCCATAGGCAGAGTTTGTCTTTAGCTTAATAAACAAGAGACATTTCAGGAAAGAAGAAATGCATTTGTCTGTAGAGAGCAAAATAAATTCTAATAGCTCACCACATGCCAGACCAGCTTCTAATCCTGTAGTAGTGCCAACTTAGAGGCATCCAGCGACAGGAAGGGTGGAAGGACATCTTCAGGGTAGAGATGCCATCCTGGAATGCTGAATCTCTTCCTCTCCTGCTCACATGGCTCTCTTCTGCTTAAGACCTACAGGCCTCACACTTGAATCCTTAAAACTGTCTCATACCACACCAGGTGACTATCAGGCTACCACTCCAATCCACCCACACACCTTCTCCCAACAGTCTCCATCACATCAACCTTTTATCAAAAACCATCCAGTACCTCTCCAGTATCTTCTAATAAAGTCTGAGTTACTTCCCTCAAATTTCAGGGCTATGGCAGCCTGCCTGAACCTACCATTCCAACCTAGATCTCCTCTTTCTCCTGAGTCCCCAACTCCACTGCCTCCATCCCTGTCCACTGCATTCAGTTCACCCCACAGTCAGGCCTTGTTGCGAGGCCCTGCATCCAGAAACCAGTATCTGGCCATCCCCGCCTAGACAGCTCTCCCTTCCCTGAATGCCTGAACTCCGGTCAGGACCACTTAGTCTGGCTTCATAACATGCTATTTATTTATATACATAAATGAATATTTCACATATATATGAAATATGTATGTATACATGTGGAGTAGCAGATGTGTTCAGTCGTGTCTGACTCTTTATGATCCAGTGAACTTTAACCCACCAGGCTCCTCTGTCCATGGGATTTCCCAGGCAAGAATACTGGAGAGGGTTACCATTTCCTCCTTCAGGGGATCTTCCTGACTCAGGGATCCAATCAGCGTCTTCTGTGTCTCCTGCATTGACAGGTAGATTCTTTACCACTGAGCCACCTGGGAAGACTATATATATCTGAGACCTCTATTTTTATGGGGATCAAGGATACCCAGAATCCTTTTGAAAATAGATATTTTAAAAAAAATCATATTATTTCCAGACCTATTATAAAGTTACTATAACTAACTGTGACACCAGTCCATGGAACAACACACAAAGATTAATGGAATAGTTACAGAACTCTAGCATCGACTCATACTTTCACTCATTTGATTTTCTATTTTGATGGCACTATTTAATGTAAGATCTATGCTCAATAAAATTTGAAGTGTATGGTACAGTATTGCTAACTGTAGGAATTATGTTGAACAGTAGATATCTAGAACTATTCATCTTACATAACTAAAACTTATAGCACTAATATAAATTCCCAATTTCTTCTATACCCACTGGATTTTTGACAAATGTGGCAAAATAATCCAATTTGAGGAGGAAAGAATTTTAATAATCTATTTTGGGACCAATGAATATTCATAAATAAAATGCTCCTTGAGTTTTCCTCACATTCCCACATGCCGCTCAATCCTATCCAACTCTTTAGGACCCCATGGACTGCAGCCCCCCAGGCTTCTCTGTCCATGGGATTCTCCAGGCAAAACTACTGGAGTGGGTTGCCATGCCCTCCTCTAGGGGATCTACCCAACCCAGGGATCAAACCCAGGTCACCTGCTTTGCAGGTGGATTCTTTACCATCTGAGTCATCAGGGAAGTCCCTTCCTCACATTACACATAGAAATTAATTTGAAATGGATCTGAAACCTGAAGATAAAGCTAAAACTATTAACCATTTAAGGTGATATCTAAGAACATTCTTGGCTTGGCAATAGACAAAGTTTTCTAAAAATGATATAAATATCATGTCACCATGTCAGCGACCTTTTGCCCTGTGACCACAGAAAGGTGAGAGAGTTTCCTGCCCTATGACAGTGAAGGTAGAGGTGGCTTACTTGCCCTATCTGAACCAGATTTTTTTTTCTTTTATTCCCTCAGCTTCCTCTTGCTTTTTCTTTTTTTTTTAATTTATTTTTTTATTAGTTTTGCCATACAATGACATGTTATCACTATGGGTTTACATATGCTCCCCTTCCAGAACCCCCCTCCCTCTTCCCTCCCTCATCCCTCCTCCCTCCCCCCGGGAAATCTCAATGCACCATCCCTGAGCATCAATCCTGGGCTGGCGATTGATTACACATATGATAATTAACATGTTTCAATGCCATTCTCCCTTATCATCCCACCCTTGCCCTCTTCCACAGAGTCCACGAGTCTGTTCTATACATCTGCGTTCCTTTTGCTGTCTTTCTTGCTGGGTTCTCGTTACCATCTTTCTAAATTCCATATATATGCATTAGTATACTGTATTGTTGTTTTTGCTTCTGGCTTACTTCACTCTGGATAATGGGCTCCAGTTCCGTCCACCTGAGTAGAACTGATTCAAATGAATTTTTTTTTAATGCTGAGTAATATTCCATTGTGTATATGTACCACAGCTTTCTTATCCATTCGTCAGTTGATGGGCATCTAGGTTGCTTCCATGTCCTGGCTATTGTAAACAATGCAGCGATGAACATTGGGGTACACGTGGCTCTTTCAATTATGGTTTCCTTGGTGTGTATGCCCAGCAGTGGGATTGCTGGGTCGTATGGCAGTTCTATTTTCAGTTTTTTAAGGAATCTCCACACTGTTTTCCATAGTGGCTGTACTAGTTTGCATTCCCACCAACAGTGTAAGAGGGTTCCCTTTTCTCCACATCCTCTCCAGCATTTATTGCTTGTAGACTTTTGGATGGCAGCCATTCTGACTGGTGTAAAGTGGTACCTCATTGTGGTTTTGATTTGCATTTCTCTGATAATGAGTGATGTTGAGCATCTTTTCATGTGTTTGTTAGCCATTTTTATGTCTTCTTTGGAGAAATGTCTGTTAAGTTCTTTGGCCCACTTTTTGATTGGGTTGTTTATTTTTCTAGAATGGAGCTGCAGGAGTTGCTTGTATATTTTTGAGATTAATTGTTTGTCCGTTGCTTCACTGGCTATTATTTTCTTCCATTCTGAAGGGTGTCTTTTCACCTTGCTTATAGTTTCCTTTGTTGTGCAGAAGGTTTTAATTTTAATTAGGTCCCATTTGTTTATTCGTGTTTTTATTTCCAATATTCTGGGAGGTGGATCATGTAGGATCCCGCTTTGGTTTATGTCAGAGAGTGTTTTGCCTATATTATCCTCTAGGAGTTTTATAGTTTCTTGTTTTTTCTTAGGACAGGAGTCATTCCTTGTAACATTTTTCTCTGTGGATGACAGCTTTTGCATCTACCTCATGTACCAACAATCACTAGACTTACCAAAAATCTTTAGGCTTATTCATGTTTATATTTGGCAGAAACCAACAAAATTTTGTGAAGTAATTGCCCTTCGATTAAAAAATAAATAATTTTAAAGAAAAGAGCACCCATGGAGGCACATGTAAGAGAGCTGGCCAGTGACTTCAGTGTTTTCTTTTGTTTGAGACTTCCGTGTATACAAAATGAAATTGATAGTGCACATTCAGCATTTAAGTTAAAATTTTAGCTCTTCCTACTTGCTTTTAAGGTGACTGTGTTTCCATCAAAGATTTGCCTAAGGTGAAAGAAACAGTTTGTGTTCTCTTGCACTCAGAGGAAATTATCATCCTTTGAAATTCAGTTGATTGGTTTAATTTGCAAATTCACTACTGCTTTACTCAAGGTCAGTTATGATTTTGTAGCGTATGGGCTTTTATTCATTGCTAGGGTCAAGACAACATTCCCTAGTACCTTTGTACATTATATTTGAAGTGAGATTCTGATACTATGAATATTTTAAAACTATTTTTTGTAATACATTACTTAGTTTCACTAAATGATATTTAAAAATTTTTGCAGTATAATATATATATCAACAAATTCAAAGTTTTAGATGGTAAGTTCTGTAGGTTTTAAAAATACATAAATTTTTACAATTGCTAATATGAATGTAGAACAACTTATTGCCAAAAAATAAATTGTTTTATTTTCAAAATTGCCTTATATCCATTTGTAACAAATCTTTTCAGTCACTCTGAACTTCTGGTGACCATTTGTCTAATTTATACTTTTGCTTTTACAAAATGCCCTATCAGTGGCATCATATAGAATGTGGTCTTTTGAATCTATTTTTATTTATCTCAGTGCTTCGAAAATTCGTGCATCATCTTTTCAGGTCCTCATTAGTCATGTATGGTTATGAGAGTTGGACTATAAAGAAAGCTAAGTGCTGAAGAAATGATGCTTTTGAACTGTGGTGTTGGAGAAGACTCTTGAGAGTCCCTTGGACTGCAAGGAGATCCAACCAGTCCATCCTAAAGGAGATCAGTCCTGGGTATTCATTGGAAGGATGGATGTTGAAGCTGAAACTCCAATACTTTGGCCACCTTATGCAAAGAGCTGACTCATTTGAAAAGACCCTGATGCTGGGAAAGATTGAGGGCAGGAGGAGAAGGGAGTGACAGAGGATGAGACGGTTAGATGGCATCACTGACTCAATGGACATGAGTTTGGGTGGACTCCAGGAGTAGGTTATGGACAGGGAGGCCTGGGGTGTTGCGGTTCATGGGTCCCAAGTAGTCAGACACGATTGAGTGACTGAACTGAACTGAACTGAACTGAACTGATTAATCATTCAGATTAACCCATTATGTTATATCATTTCTGTTCCTATTAATGAATAATAAGTATTCTTTATATGGTCTGAGATCAGCCCTTAAACAGAAGTATTATTTAAAATATTTTTTCTCAGCCTGTAGCTTGACATTTTATAATTTTAATGACATGCTATATATTTTTATTTTGTACTGTTATCACAAATGCAATTATTTCTTTAATTTCAAGTTCCAGTTGTTATTAGTGTATAAAAATATAATTCATATTTTGTATATCCAGTTTGTTCACTGTGACCTTGATAACTTTTTTATAGTAGTTTTTGTATATTCTTTGTGATTTCCTGATTTCTGTGAGAAATCTAGTATCACATACTTATATTATGAGTATATATAATTTAACTCCTTTCCTTCCAAAATGGATATGCACTTAAATTACTTACTTGCTCCTGTTCTCATTGTTGTCTTATTATAGTAGTTATGATATACAATACAATGTTAAAGAAAACTGGCAAAATAAATCATCCTTGCCTTGTTCATTATATCTGGAGGAAAACTTCAGCTTTTCACTTATGGAGTATGATGTCAGCAACAGCAGTATAATGTATGGGTTTTGCATAGATGCACTTTATCAAAATGGAGGAAAGTCCATCTTATTCCTAGTCTATTTGAGTATTTTTACAGTAAATAAATGTGTCATTGTTCAAATGATTGTTCGATAGTTCTACATCTCTTTACTTAATCACGTGAGTTTTGTTCTTTATTTTATCAACATGGTATATTATATTAATTATTTTCAGATGTTACATCAACTGACCATCTGGGGATCAATCCTAGCTGCTTGTGGTATAAAGTACTATTGTCATATATGACATTTTCCATAAATTACATTGCTAATATAAATTACCTAATGTAGTTCAAGGTCTCAGGTGTACAAGGACATTCTTCTCAGCAAGGACATCCATAGGTTCAGAGATTGTTGCTGAAATTATCAAAGACCATCAAAGCTTATCAAAGACCATTCCTGATAAATTTTGGAATGTGCATGGTTTGGGAAGTCTGGAACTTCTGAGCTAACCCTTTACTGCAAACAGTCCATGTAGTTCAGTGGTTAGGTATTTTTAAATAAAGATAAATTACATCTCATGAGATTTAATTTTTGAGGGAGTATTAAGTCAACTTTTATAGAGTCAGTTTCCTGTAAATGTCAACCATTACTGCATTATGATACAATAAAAGGCCTAGTCATAAATAACATATTCAGCAACAGGAGAGACTCTTCTATAAATAATTTGATGACTTCTTTAATATTTGACATATAAAAACTATTTTTAGAATTTATATATGGGAGCTGCTTCTACGTTCTTCTAAACAATATTGAAAATATAAAGTGTATACTTAATGCATTATGAGAAAGGTTTTATTATCATGTTGTTTTCATTATAAAAGGCAATAGCAAAAAACAAAATTATATTCCCTGAAATTTACTTACAGTGTACTGAATTTACTGTCATAATTAAGAATAGGATCACATATATGTGTAATATAGTGATGAAAGAGTAATTCTTATGCACATATAGTGACATATTTATAATTTTTATTAAATCTAGTTCATAATATTAAAGATGCATAACCTTTTCATCCCACATTTCTTACCATTTACGTATTTGTATCTCTTCTAAAGGGCTTTCCTGGTGGCTCAGCAGTAAAGGATCCCCTGCAATGCAAGAGCTGCAGAAGATATGAGTTTGATCCGTAGTTTAGGAAGATCCCCTGGAGGAAGGCATGGCAACCCACTCCAGTATTTTTGCCTGGAGAATCCCATGAACAGAGGAGCCTGGTGAGCTATAGTCCATAGGGTTGCCAAGAGTTGGACACAACTGAGGCAACTTAGCATACATGTACACATCCTTTTAAAAAGTAACAGAAACACTGGCATTTTGCATATATTAGATAATGACTCAAAATGAAGTTCATATTTATGTATATAATGATTATTTTCTTAAATTTTCCATTTTTAATTTGATAAAATTCATTCCTTTGAGAAAAATATCTTCAATTTAACATGTTCAAGTATTAATAATGATGAAATGCCATGAGTTAGTCATAAAAAATCAATTATTTTCATATTTTTTAGGCTTTGCCCATAATGAAATTATATATACTTTCCTTGTAGCTAATGCATGCTACATTCAATTGCTCTAAAGCATGATAATTTATTTGTAATCTAAATGCCATCTACCTCATAGTAGGGTTTAAGTTAATATGTAATTATTTAAAGAACTCTACTGAAGTACTCATAATATGTTTGATGATTTTTGGGTGTACAGACAGAATTTTCTTATTTTAGTATGCCAATTTCACTAGGCTTCTTCAAGCCTCATTAATCCTAGGATGATGAAAAAGAAAAAAAAAAAAGAAATCCAAATTTTTAGGTTACTCTTACACATGAGGCACTATACAGACATTTTTAAATGGATTTGATGGTGAGCATTTAATTAATTTTGGTATCTTTGACTGTATGTAAGGCATTCAAAGGGGTCCAGTGTAATTGGAGTATGGAATGTGACATGCTAATGGAGTGGTGGTGTTGTGACTCCATGGACTCCTCTGTCCATGGGATTTTCCAAGTGGACTGGGTTGCCATTTCCTTCTCCAAAGGATCTTCCTAACCCAGGAATCAAAGCCAGGTCTCCTGCATTGAAGGCAGATTCTTTACCAAGTGAGCTACCAAGGGAAGCTGATGGAGTAGGTGGGGAAAAAATGAGGCAGCAGAAATAAGAAGTAATGTTATGGAATACTTTGTAAATTTTGTGACTTATACACTACCTCTGAGAGCATTAGGAATTTATGGAATATTATGATTGGCAGGTAATATTACTTAAGGAGATCAGTCCTGGGTGTTCATTGGAAAGACTGATGTAGAAGCTGAAACTCCAATACTCTGGCCACTTCATGAGAAGAGTTGACTCATTGGAAAAGACCTTGATGCTGAGAAGGATTGGGGGCAGGAGGAGAAGGGTACAACAGAGGATGAGATGGTTGGATGGCATCACTGACTCGATGGACATGAGTTTGGGTAAACTCCAGGAGTTGGTGATGGACAGGGAGGCCTGGCGTGCTGCAATTCATGGGGTCATCAAGAGTCGGACACAACTGAGTGACTGAACTGAACTGATTACTTAAGTGTTGATAGAAAGTGCTAAGGCACTTCAAATTTAAATGAACATATTTGAATTTATTTGATGAAAGTGGTAAAAATATAGTATTTATTAAATACATATTTAGTACTTCTGACTACAGAACCCTGGGAATAAAACCCACTTAATTGGTCAGGTACAATGGAAGTTCCATGAAAACTGATATTTCATATTCTATTGTTAAAGTAATTAAATGAGTAGTCCATCAGACTGAGGTGGCTCTAATACCCTGGCAGCCTTTGTAAGCAAACTGAAAACTAAACCAGAGTGAATTCCTGTAAATGTATGAAGGATAAGAAATTGAAACCTAAACACTGTCACAAACATCCAAATAGGCTGTCCCAGATTAGGCAGCCCACATAAGCTGTAGCCAGTCAAAAGAATACCTTTGCTTTACTTCTGTATCTGCTCTCTAAAAGACTCTTCCGTACCTTCTGTCAGCTGAACACTGCTAACCTTTCTCAGCTTGGCACTGTCCAATTCAAATTGATGTTTGGTTAAATAAATTAAACAAAAACTTAATGTATAATTGCTCTTTATCATTTTTTATATATTTCTGATGTCCAAAATCTAGAATCATAGCACCTGATACATAGGTGCTGGGTAAAATTTTGAACTAGGTAATGAAAACATTTATGTTCAAAGTTGCAAAATACTATAACATCCAAAGTTTAGTTCCAATTTATCAATTAAAAAATGAGACCGAAATGAAGTTGGTTGAGATTATGCAAACTCTGAATGCATTTTACAGGTCACGAAGTAGAATATGCTAAATAAAGGAGAATGTTGATATGATTACAAAAAATCTTTACATTTATAAATATAGTAATTATCTTTTGTATAAGTAAATCTAGTGCCTAAAAATAAAGCCTAGAAAGCCATAATCAGCTTAAGTAAATTAACTTTAAATATGTTTAGAATACTCAACAGAGAATGTTGATTTTGGTTATGAATATTCTTCTGTAACTCAGAATTTTCTGTATACTACAGTTAACAGAGAACATCCTAAGGAAACATTTTATGCATTTGTATCTTACCTATTTTTGCAATGTGCTTTTGTCCATTTTTGTTTTAAGTCCTTCCATAACATGAAGAGTGTATTAGGTTTTCAAATAATGGTTCTTATTTATTTATTCATTGCATACATATTATTGTTGATTCAGTAAATGCAACATTTGTAGAAACTTAAAGTAATTAGAGACAACTGAATATTTGCTTTGGCCACGAATGAGATTTACATTCATAATCCTTGACTTCTGTTTTAGACTGTGAAAAAATTATGTTGCCATATTTCTATAAAAATATCTAAATAAAATATAACTTAACTTAATAATAAGATAGTGATAGAAACTGCATATAAGAATATTAAAGACCTAAAGATTAAGACAGACTATGCTCTTGATACAATTTGGCCATTTGAGTGGACATTATTATCATCATAATATATTAAATCTTTGACTAAATTTCTCTCAGTGTCTCTCATTGGCAGTTTTTTTTTTTTTTTTTTCCCAAAGTCAAATCTTGTGGTCATGTCCATGTCAAACTCTTTGCTGATAGTTAGGTCTCAAAGCCCTGAGTATCTTTAACTGAAGTTAACTGTGTTCCAGTTTCCCTAGGGAGTCCTAGCTAATGCCTGTTGTCTAAGATTAGCTTTTTAGTAGTGCTCTGCTTTTCATTTCCAAATTTTTCAGTTTTGACTTGTTTTTAAAATATACTGTCACTTTGTCTTGAATATAGCACACTTTTTCCTGAGAAGCTATAGTTCTGACAGAAAGATATAGACAAAGAATGTATCTATCAGGGCCTTAACATAAAATGGAATAAATCAGTAATAAGCTAAATGCTTTACAAGAATTCCTAAGTTACAAGTTATATTACATCACTAAACTGTAAGTTAAAATACTGAGAAGCTAAAATACTTTATTATTATGGAATAATCAGAGTTATGCCTGTTAATAAGAAAAGAGTTCCCTGGTAATTCAGATAGTAAAGAATCTGCCTGCAATGCGAGAGACTCGAGTTCAATCCCTAGATCTGGAAGATTCCCTGGAGAAGGGAATGGCTGCTCACTGCAGTATTCTTGCCTGGAAAACCCATGGACAAAGGAGCCTGGCAGGCAATGGTCCATGGGTCACAAAGAGCTGTTCACAACTGAGCATCTAACACTTTCTAAATAGAAAAAGTTATATATGCATGCAGGTAGTTACAGAATATGTAGCTCATTCTCTTTAGTTACTGTATAATCTGTTTCTTGAATCCTTTTTCTATGCCTTATTTATTACAATTTTAAACAAAGATTAAACAATTCTTATTAATTGTTATTATATGTTCTACTGGACATTTTTTTAAGAAATACATGGTAGTATGCCTTGTGAAAAACGTATATTTTTGTATCCTTAATTAGGTTATAAGTTTCTGAAACTTAAGGCAATGTGTGTCATTCAAATTTTTTTATCCCCTGGTACTTATAAGAACAAACACTATTTAACAAGAATGCAACAATTTCCTATTATCCTAGCAGCCTAGTCACAGTAAAACAAGAATTTGACAAAGTTCTTGTTTGTCAAAGTTGGACTTTTTTGTCCAAAGATTCTCTTTGTTCTTTGCAAATAAATTATTTAGGATTTTTCAAGTATTTTTGTTTACTTTATTTGCAGGTATTTCTAACACCTTTCATGCTTTTTTCCTTTCTCTGTAAAAGCAAGATCAATTTGAATGAAGAACGTTATTATTTTGTCTTCAAGTATAACTGTGCCTTATTTTGGATATATTAAAATTCAAACACACACAAATATTTTAGCACATCATGTTTTCATTTGTGGTGTGACTATTTTAAAACCTGCCACAAAGTAACATCTAACATTTGTAAATCAAGCTGTTAGAGATTTAAGCTCTTTCACCTGTCAGATCTTTTTTTCTTCCTAATTCTTGCAGAGCTAAAGTAAAATTAAAAGATTTATAATTCAGCAAAATACTAGAATCTACTGAACCAGATTTTACAATCAATAGGTTCATAAAAGTAATTCAACACAGCTCACATCTAATATAAAAGAAATGGTTTAGGGTTAATCAATTGAGTTCAAAATGAATTATTTTTACACATATATTCTACTTAGCTATTTAGACTGAGTATTGCTTCTTAGTTATTTCTCATCCTAATGAACAGTGTTATTCTTTATTTTCAAGGTCATTCACATTTTCCTACTGAATTAGGAAGTAGTTGGAAGAAAAAGGGAAAGAGGACTATAAGACCTCTTTATCTGTTTCCAGAGAGACCTATATTCAGGTCAAGAAGCAACAGCTGAAGTAGGCATGGAACAATGAACTGGTTCCAAATTGGGAAAGAAGTACATCAAGGCTGTATACTGTCAACTTGCTTATTTAACTTATATGCAGAATATATCATGTAAAATGCTGGGCAGGATGAGGCACAAGCTGGAATCAAGATTTCCAGGAGAAATATCAATAACCTCAGATATGCAGATGACATCACTGTTATGGCAGAAAGCAAGGAGCTTCATCACTCTTGATTAAAGTGAAAGAGGAGAGTGAAAAAGCTGGCTTAAAACTCAACATTCAGAAAACTAAGATCATGACATCTGGTTCCATCACTTCATGGCAAAAATGAGGAACCAATGGAAACAGTGACAGAGTTTATTTTCTTGGGCTCCTATATCACTGCGGATGGTGACTGCAACCATGAAATTAAAAAATACTTGCCCTTTGGAAGACAAGCTATGACCAACCTAGCTTTTTAACCATATTAAAAAGCAGAGACATTTCTTTGTCGACAAGTTTCATCTAGTCAGAGCTATGGTTTTTCCAGGAGTCGTGTATGGATGTGAGAGTTGGACCACAAACAAAGCTGAGTGCCAAAGTATTGATGTTTTTGTATTGTGATGTTGGGAAGACACTTGAGAGTCCTTTGGACTGCAAGGAGATCAAACCAGTCAATCCTAAGGGAAGCCAGTCCTGAATATTTATTGGAAGGACTGATGCTGAAGCTCAAATACTTTGGCCACCTTATGAGAAGAACCAACTCATTAGAAAAGACCCTGATGTTGGGAAAGATTGAAGGCAGGATGAGATGGGTGAAAGGCATAACCAACAAATGGACATGAGTTTGAAATAGCTCCAGAAGCTGGTGAAAGACAGGGAAGCCTGGGGTGTTGCAGCCAACGGGTTTGCAGAGTCAGAAACAACTGAGGGACTGAACTGAACTGGAAGAAAAGCAGGGGGAAAAAAAAAACTAACTAGGAGATCAAAAAAAAAAGAAGAAGAAGAAGAAGAAGAAGAAATTTTAAATTGGCTAGAGGACTATTTGGCAGTGACCTGGGAAAGGGAAAACAAATATAAGGAGGGAAATATAACTAATCTTTTTTTAGCCATGTTCACTGGAAGGACTGATGTTGAAGCTAAAACTGCAATGCTTTGGCCACCTGATGTGAAGAGCTGACTCATTGGAAAAGACCTTGATGTTGGGAAAGATTGAGGGCAGGAGGAGAAGGGGATGACAGAAGATGAGATGGCTGGATGGTATCACCAACTGGATGGACATGGGTTTGGGTGGACTCCGGGAGTTGGTGATGGACAGGGAGGCCTGGTGTGCTGCGATTCATGGGATCGCCAAGAGTCGGACACAACTGAGCAACTGAACTAAACTGATAACTAAGTAACAGCAAAAGTAACTTAGTAAAACTGGTGTGTTCTGCAGGCTAACGCTGAGGTATAACACTAAATGCACACTGGGTCTCTCAAAGTCATAGCATTCGTTTCCTAACAGTATTATATTATGTGTAGCTTCAGTGTGTAATGTAGCTCCCAATACTCAGAAAATATTTGTTACTGAGTGATTATCTCATTTAATTCCCAAAATAATTTTGTGAAATTATAGTTGCTACCTCTATATTAAAAATGAAGAAACTGGGATTTAAAGAAAAAAAAAAAACTACCCTGTGTGCTGTTAAAAACTGAAAAGCTAAAGAATGAAACTGTTTGACTTTAGAACACTGCACCTTTGTTTCAGTTTTCACTATGCTGCACTTTCCTTCCTTGAAGTACAAGGTCCAGTGTGGTATAGATTTAAAACTCGCCATAGCTCTTCCAGCATTTCCTGTGTAAATCGCTGGATCCATTGAAAGGAGCAAAAGATTACATATCAGTTTGTTTCTCAAGGAACACTCACCAAGTTATGTGGATGTTTCGGGATAGTTCTTTCACAGCTACCTAAAGAGGAGTTAGGGTTTCCCTGGTTACTCAACAGTAAAACATCTGCCTGCAATGCAGAAGATCTAGGTTCAATCCCTGGATCAGGAAGATCCACTGGAGAAAGGAATGACAACCCACTTCAGTATTCTTGCCTGAAGAATTATATGGACCAAAGAGCCTGGTGGGCTACAATCCATGGGGTCCCAAGCAGTTGGACAGAACTGAGTGATTAACACTTTCACTTTCAAAGAGGAGTTAATGATGAAAAAACTGTTTCCTGTAAGTATCATATGTCCTATTTGTAACTCAGAGATTTTTCTCACACATTGGAATTATCTAAGCTTACCTTAAAATTTTAGATTACTCTAGAACTATGAGAGAAAATAATTTTTTCTAGGAATGTTACAGCAACTATGTGTACCATACTCTCATCATACTAGATAGTTTCCTGAAGCAAATCTCCGACGTGTCTCCCACTTAGAAGGGCTCTGAAGTCACCATAGTTTATTCATTTGTTTTAAAAATCATTATGTATTTATGATATGCTTGAATTTTTTCCTTTGGGCCAGCTATATACCAATTACTTGCAATTTATTTATTGACTCCATTGCTCTGGTGGCGATTTAAATAATTTTATTAATACCTAACTCAAGAGTTTTAACAATTCCATTTTCTTAATTCTCATTTCCCACTGATACTACTCATTTTAAAACATGAATTTTATGTGTTTTCTATTTGTCATTAGTTCCTACATGACCAGGCACAACTTCTAACCCTTATTTATTATTAATATTATTTTTTAAATGTTACTATAAGTATAACATTCAAGAAAACAAAAATGCTATTAAGAGTGGGAAAATAGCACCATAGTTAATAAATAATTGCATCAAGAATATAAAACACTTATGAAAATCAAAAAGCAAATATGAATTAATGGATAACCTATTAAAATATTTGGGCTTCCCTTGTGGCTCAGCTGGTAAAGAATCCACCTGCAATGCGGGAGAACTGGGTTCAATCCCTGTGTTGGGAAAGTCCCTTGGAGAAGGGAAAGGCTACCCACTCCAGTATTCTGGCCTAGAGAGGTCCATGGACTGTAGAGTCCATGGGGTCACAAAGAGCCAGACATGACTGAATGACTAACACTTCAGTATTTCTGTAAAATTGAGAGTCCTATGAAACTCTGACATTTCACAAATGATATTTTTGATAACAAAGTACCAGGGGATTATGGTGAAAAATATACTGAAATTGTGCAGAAGGATATGTCAAACAAAATGGGAACAAAGAATGATAAAAATGTGTCCTCAGTTAAACTATTTAATTTAGTGAAAAAAACATTTTTTAAAAAAATTTTTCATTTTATCTTTTGTCTCAGAGAATACTAAAGAATCAAAAAATGTAGATGGAAGAAATTATTTAGGATGCTCTTGAATTCAAGTAACACATGCAGAGGTCTGTTAATATTTCTGATCTGCTTAAACTTTATTGGTTAGCTAAAATATTGGAAAAATACTTAAATATTAATTGATTCTTTAAAGAATGTCATGTTAAAAAAGAAAATGAACATAAAATTATGCCATCACTTTATTAAAGCATATACTTTATCCCAAGTTTCCTTCCTTCTTGAAATTAGTCTTTTTTAAAAAATTAACTTCATGCTCTGTTCAGTGATAAGGGGACAATCACAATATGTAAGAGTAACGGGTCACTTTCTCTGGGCTCTTATTGGAGACTAAGCACCTATTCAATTAAGGATTCAATATGCTCCTTATCAGACAATTAGTCAGTGCAATTTTATCAAATTATTTTTAATTTTTGTAGCCTTCAAAGTAAATTTGGAAGTATATTTTATTTTTAGTCCAATATTTCACTGTATAAATATGCAATCATTAACAATACAAAATTTCTAAATGATAGTCTAAGTTGTATCAAGCCATGAATCTTTCAGAGAACAGTTGAGATTCAGCAATATTTCGTAAATACAAGGTATTTGGCTAAAAATCTTATTGTTTGTTGTTTTGGTAGTCAAGTTATGTCAGACTCTTTTGCAACCCAATGGACAGGGGCCCACCAGGCTTCTCTATCCATGGATTTCCCAGGCAAGAATACTGGAGTGGGTTGCCATTGCCTTCTTCAGGCAATTTTCCTGTCTCAGGGATCAAACCCACATCTCCTGTTTCTGCATTGGTAGGCAAATTCTTTACTAGTGAGCCACCAGGAAGGCATGCAATAACCTTACATTTCTAGTCTTAAACAATTTGAAGATTTTAGTCCAAATCAGACAGTTTTAAAATGTGCTTTCTTCACGGCTTATTTATATTCAAGTTTAATTTTTGTTGTGTGAGCCATAATCACAAATTATACATAATAATATATATGTTGGGTGCTTCCCTGATGGCTCAGTGGTAAAGAATCTGCCTGCAGTGTAGGAGATGCAGGTGACATTGCTTCGACCCCTGGGTGGGGAAGATGCCCTGCAGGAGGAAATGGCCACCTGCTTCAGTATTCTTGCCTGAAAAATTCCATGGAGTACATATTCCAGAAGTACATACCATATGTTTAACATATCTATTATATTTAATATATTCAGTATACATTAAGATTTTATATATAGTATTTTTCTGGATTCTCTGGTGGCTCAGAGTTATGTAAAATAATCTGCCTGCCAATGCAGGGGATGCAGATTCGATCCCTGAGTCAGAAAGAACACATGGACAAGGAAATGGCAACCCACTCTAGTACTCTTACTTGGGAAATCCTATGGACAGAAGAGCCTGGCAGGCTACAGTCCTGAGGTCACAAAAGATTTGGACACAACTTAGTGACTAAGCAACAACAAAAACACACTTTTTGTTGTAATTTTCCAGGTAACTATTAAATCCTGATTTGAACATCTATAGCCTACATTATTTCTTCTTCAAAAATATCTACATTAAAAAAATGAGAACTTATTATACTTTTTGTTATCATTTTATAATTGTTGTTATGCTTTTCCTTTAAGAAGAATATTTCTTCTTGAAGTTAAGAATTTGTGTTTCATTGTCTTCACACAACTTATTAAATTTAAAATGATAAAAATGACATCAAAAACATCTAACAGCATTATTATATCCATTTTGGTAAAAGTAGAACAGAAAAATAATTTCTAAGTAAGTGTTCTAATCGTATCACATCTTGCTTGTATCATATTTTGCTTTAAGACTGTGCAGATAAAAATGTGCTTTGTAAAATTCTGATCTCTAAAAATGTTCTAAAAAAAGTGAGGGAGAGGGACTGGAAGAGGGAGAGAAAGGGAGATAGGGAATGAGTTAGTGAAGAGGGAGAGAAGTTTTGTTTTTAAATAATTAGAAAATTATATATACTGGAGTGGGCGCTGTTCCCTTCTCCAGGGGGTGTTCCCTTCTCCAGGGGATCTTCCCAACCCAGGTCTCCTGCATTGCAGGCAAATTTTTTACCATCTGAGCCACAAAAGAAGTCCATAGAAAATACAGGGGAATTTCCCCCTCAAAAAAAAATCTGCTTCATTGACTACACTAAAGCCTTTGACTGTGTGAATCACAACAAATTGTGGAAAATCCTTAAAGAGACGGGAATAGCAGACCATCTAAACTGTCTCCTGAGAAACCTGTATGCAGGACAGGAAGCAACAGTTAGAACCAGACTTGGAGCAATTGGATTGGTTCCAAATTGGGAAAGGAGTAAGTTGCCTCATTATATTCATGACACCTAAAGTCACTGTTTGTCTCACATTCATGCTGTGGAATCCATGGATATGGTTGTAAGGGTAGAATCTGGTACAAGTGTAAGTGTTCATGTTGTCTTTCTCATTACCTTCTCATCTACTTACAGATAGTCAACAACTGAGGCACTGCTCCCTGAATAGAGATTCAGTTGCTCACACAGCCCTATCAAAGGCCAGTTGTGCTTCCTTAGAGCTACTTGTTATCAGTTTTCATGTGTGAAAAAATATTATGAAAATAAAATGATGAACATTACAACTTTCCGTTTCATATGTTGACCACATACAAATACAAACGCAGCCTCTGCCTGAATAAGAAGAAATCTCATCAAATACAGCAAATTCAAAATCTATAGGCACAAAATGGTCCATTTATAACTATAAATAGTCGAACTATTTCTTTGACTCAGGTTGCTATTTAATTCATTGATTCCTTGAAAGCTTAAAACACATACATGCACACACACATTTACACACAACTCCATCATGCTCTTATAACCATATTAGCAGCCATATCCATGGGAAAGAAGAGAGTAATAGAGAAAAACATAAATCCGTTTAGTTTCCTCTAAGGTGCACAGTCTGTTCCCCTAGGCCCACCAGGTTGTAATTATCAGTTAGCACAATGCCTGCTTATGCCATCTGCTGTTTTCCAAGGCTGATGCCTTATTTATTGCAGCATACTTAATAGGCAAACTAGAGTCAGAATTGTCTTCTCTGCATACATAAGACATCTCAGCCTAGGAACAGGTCAAGGAAACTCCCTCAAAAATTTGGCCAAAAGTCATCAGCAACTGAGAGAGCTGAGGTTCATAATCAGCAGCAACAACAAAAATAGAAAGAAAGAAGATAACGACTAGTTTCACATTATTAGTGCTTTTCTAAAGGCTTTTTATGACATTTAATTGCATAGCAGTAATTTTGTCATCCTGCTAGTACATCTCTCTCTTTAAATAAAGTTATTAA
Source organism: Antilocapra americana (assembly GCA_007570785.1). Lineage (NCBI taxonomy): Eukaryota > Metazoa > Chordata > Mammalia > Artiodactyla > Antilocapridae > Antilocapra > Antilocapra americana. The sequence goes on along the minus strand of ML661915.1, from coordinate 4,195,846 downwards.
GATTTGGACCAGTAGTTGTCAACCTCATTATCTTCCTCTATTAAAAAAATAAAATTACATTTGACAAGATTTTATGAAGTTATTTAATTAGCACAACTAAACAAATACATCTAAAGAAGACTGTAAAAGAAACATATTTAATTTTATATAATTCCCCATGCTTTTTTTCATAGTCTTTTTACACTGCAATAATCAATCTCTAAAACAGACATTTTTCCTTCATTCAATTCTTGATCTTTGGGTATGTTAGTGTGTACATGTGTTTTGGTGCTTCCTCTTAAACTGACTGGATTTTGGAAAATGTTCTTCTGGAAAGAGGTTTAAATAAACTAGAAGTGACCTATTTAACTTTGGTATGTCTAATCAGCCTCTCTGCAAACAGATAAATAGGAAGATGCAAAGTAAATGTGTCAGAACATTATAAAACAGCACTATACAAACTCAATTTTTATAAGCACATACTTCCTATACTTTAAACTTTTAATTCTTAGATCAGTAGGTCTCAGACATGACAGGAGCCAGTCATTCACTAATGTCATTGACTATTCTAGCTGTTGGGCATACCTCAGAGAACAAGACAATGTTCTTTTTGTCATGAGAGTTTATGCTAATGAACCACACAACCAGATTTTCTAATTCACTGGTTTGAGAAAGTCATTCTGAGAAATTTGCTTTATGTGTTTTTCTTACAGTAACTTTAAGGAAAATTGTTTTGCTGCAATTTAGGTGACTTGTTATCACTCAGAAAAGAATATTGAACAAATATTTAATGATGGAAAATGTAAATAGAGATAAACAAGCCATTCAAATCCAGGTATTTCTAGGCAGAGGAGACAAGATGGTGGAATAAAAGGACATGAGCTCCCCTTTTCATACAGAAAAACAAAAATCAAAACTAACTGCAGAACATTTCAGTTCAGTATCTCAGTTGTGCCTGACTCTTTGCAACCCAATGGACTACAGTGTACCAGGCTTCCCTGGCCTTCACCAACTCCCGAAGCTTGCTCAAACTCAAACTTACTCAAACCATCGAGTTGGTGATGCCATACAACCATTTCATCCTCTGTCATCCCCTTCTCCTTCAGCCTTCAATCCTTCCCACCATCAGGGTCTTTTCCAATGAGTCAGCTCTTGCATGAGCTGGCCAAAGTGTTGGAGTTTCAGCTTCAACATCAGTCCTTCCAATAAAGATTCAGGACAGATTTCCTTTAGGATGGACTGGTTGGGACTCCGTGCAGTCCAAGTGACTCTCAAGAGGCTTCTCCAACACCACAATTCAAAAGTATCAACTCTTCCATGCTCACCTTTCCTTATAGTTCAACTCTCACATCCATGCATGACTACTGGAAAAACCATCGACTAGGTGGACCTTTGTTGACAAAGTAATGTCTCTGCTTTTTAATATGCTGTCTAGGTTGGTCATAACTTTCCTCCCAAGGAATAAGTGTCTTTTAATTTCATGCCTGCAGCCACCATCTGCAGTGATTTTGGAGGCCCCCAAAATAAAGTCTGTCATTGTTTCCACTGTTTCCCCATCTATTGGTCATGATGTGATAGGACCAGATGCCATGACCTTAATTTTTTGAATGTTGAGCCAACATTTTCACTCTCCTCTTTCCCTTTCATCAAGAGACTTTTTAGTTCTTCTTCACTTCCTGCCATAAGGGTAGTGTCATCTGCACACCTGAGGTTATTGATATTTCTCCCAGCAATCTTGATTCCAGCTTGTGCTTCCTCCAGCCCAGTATTTCTCATGATATATTCTGCATATAAGTTAAACAAGCAGGATGACAGTATACAACCTTGACATACACTTTCCCTATTTGGAACCAGTCTGTTGTTCCATGTCCAGTTCTAACTGTTGCTTCCTGACCTGCATACAGGTTTCTCAAGATGCACATCAGTTGGTCTGGTATTTCTATCTTATTAAGAATTTCCCACAGTTTGTCATGATCCACATAGTCAAAAGCTTTGGCATAGTCAATAAAGCAGAAGTAGATATTTTTCTGGAACTCTCTTGCTTTTTCAAGAATCCAACCAATGTTGGCAATTTGATCTCTGGTTCCTCTGCCTTTTCTAAAACCAGCTTGAACATCTGGAAGTTCATGGTTCATGTAATCTTGAAGCCTGACTTGGAGAATTTTGAGCATAACTTTACCATCCTGTGAGATGAGTGCAATTGTTTGGTACCTTGAGCATTCTTTGGTATTGCCTTTTTTTGGAATTGGAATGAAAACTGACCTTTTCCAGTCCTGTAGCCACTGCTGAATTTTCCAAATTTGCTGGCTATTGAGTTAGCACTTTCACAGGATCATCTTTCAGGATTTGAAATAACTCAACTGGAAGTCCATCACCTCCACTAGCTTTGTTCATAGTGATGCTTCCTAAGGCTCACTTGACTTTGCATTCCAGGATGTCTGGCTCTAGGTGAGAGATTATACCATAGTGATTGTCTGGGTTGTGAAGTACTTTTTATATAGTTCTTCTGTGTATCCTTGACACATCTTCTTAATATCTTCTGCTTCTGTTAGATCCATAACATTTCTATCATTTATTGAGCCTATCTTTGTGTGAAATATTCCCTTGGTACTTTGAACTTTCTTGAAGAGGTCTCTAGTCTTGCCCATTCTATTGTTTTCCTCTCTTCTTTTCACTGATCACTGAGGAAGGCTTTCTTATCTCTCCTTGCTATTCTTTGGAATTCTGCTTTCAAATGAGTATATCTTTCCTTATTTCCTTTGCCTTTCACTTCTCTTCTTTTCCCAGCTATTTGTAAGGCCTTCGTAGACAGCCATTTTGCTTTATTGCATTTCTTTTCCTTGGGGATCATCTTAATCCCTGTCTGCTGTACAATGTCAAGAACCTCCGTCCATAGTTCATCATGCACTGTAGCAGATCTAATCCCTTGAACCACTTCATTATTCTTCCCTTGAGAACCCCATTAACAGTATGAAAACACAAAAAGATAAGACACTGAAAGGTGAGCTCCCCAGGTTGGTAGGTGCCCAATATGCTACTGGAGATCAGTGGAGAAATACCTCCAGAAAGAATGAAGAGACGGAGCCAAAGCAAAAATAACACCCATTTGTGGATGTGACTGGTGATAGAAGCAAAGTCCAATGCTGTAAAGAGAAATATTGCATAGGAACCTGGAATGTTAGGTCCATGAATCAAGACAAATTGGAAGTGGTCAAACAGGAGATGACAAGAGTGAATGTCAACATTTTGGGAATCAGCAAACTTAAATGGACTGGAATGGGTGAATTTAACTCAGATGACCATTGTGTCTACTACTGTTGGCAAGAATCCCTTAGGAAAAATAAAGTAGCCATCATAGTCAACAAAAGAGTCCAAAATGCAGTATTTGGATGCAATCTCAAAAACAGCAAAATGATCTCTATTCGTTTCCAAGGCAAAGAAACTGCAGAACAAACATCAACAGAAAAGAAACACTGGAACCTACCAAAAAAGATACGCAACATACAAGCCAAAAGAGGCACTACAATAAGATGGTAGGTCGGGTGAAAACACAATAAAATCTAATCCTATACATAACGGCTAGATGACCTACAAACTGGAAAATAAGTATATTAAAGAAATTCTCCCATATGAGTGGAAATTCTGAGCTTACTTCAAGTTTCCCCACCTAGATGTCTGGCAAGGGGAGGATTAAACCCCTGGAGAATCCGGCTTTGAAGAGCTTTGGGGTTTGATCACCAGAATTCCCAAGAACTGGGAGAAACAGAATCGCTACTCTTAGAGGGTTTAGAGTAGGTCTCCTGTGTACTAGGACCCAAGGAAAAAAGCAGTGACATCATAAAAGACTGGGCTAGACTTACCTGCTAGTATTGGAGGATCTCCTGCAGAAGCAGGGGAACAACTGTGGCTCACTGCAGAGACAAGGACACTGGCAGCAATAGTACTGGGGTGTACTCATTGACATAAGGCCTCGTGGAGGCTGCCAGTTTCTCATGAAAACCTGGCCCCACCCAACAATCTGTAGGTTCCAGTGCTGTGATGCCTCAAGTCAAACAACCAACAGGGTGGAAAAACAGCCTCATATATCAGCAGACAGGTTGCTTTATTAAGCATGCCCAATAAGCATATCCCCTGACCTAATCTTGCCCACCAGAGGGACAAGACTCAGTTGTAAACATCAGTGGGCAGGTATGAATCCTTCTCACAAGGAAGCTTGCACACGTCTTTTAGACAGTCTCATCTATCAGGGGTAAGAGAGCAGAAGCAAGAATTATAACACTTTGCAGCCTGTGCAACAGAAAATGCAATCACAGAAAGTGAGACAAAATGAGACAATAGAAGAGCATGTCCTAGAAGAAGCAACAACATAAAACCTCAAAAGAACAACTAACTGGAGTAGAGATAGGAAAACTACCTAAAAAATAATTCAGAGAAGTGGTAGTAAAGATGATCCAAGAACTCAGAAAAATAATGGAGGCATAGATCAAGAAGATACAAGAAATGTTTAACAAAGACCTAGAAAAACTGTAAAACATAAGAAAGAAAGAAAGAAACAGATTAAAAAGTACAATAACTGAAATGAAAAATACGCTAGAAGGAATCAATATCAGAGTAACTGAAGCAGAAGAATGCATAAGTGACCTGAAAGACAGAATGGTAAAAATCACAGCCATAGAACAGGATTAAAAAAAAAAAATGAGACAGTCTAATGACCTCTGGGACAACTTTAGATTAACATTACATTACAGAAGGAGAAGATAGAGAGAAAGGCCTAAGAAAATATTCAAAGATTTAATAGGTTAGTAGCTGAAAACTTCGCTTACATAGGAAAGGAAGCAGTCACCCACGTTCCCACGTTCAGGAAGCACAGAAGAGTCCCAGGCAGGTTAAACTGGAGGAACAGTTTGAGACATATAGTAATCAAATTGACAAAAGTTAAACACAAAGAAAATTATTAAAAGCAATAAGGGAAAAGCTACAAATAACATACAAGGAAACTCCCATAAGATTACTAGCTGATTTCTCAGCAGAAACCCTGTGGGCCAGAAGGGACTGGCATGATATATTTAAAGTGGTGAAAGGGAAGAACCTACAACCAACAATACTCTATCCAGCAAGGCTCTCATTCTGATTCACTGCAGAATCAAAAGCTTTACAAACAAGCAAAAGGTAACAGAGTTCAATTACACCAGACCAGCTTTACAACTAATGCTCAAGGAAATTCTCTAGATGGAAAAGAAGAGTCTATAACTAGAAGCAAGAAAATTACAAATGGATTTTTTTCCTAATACTATTTAGAAAAAGGATGACTTTTGATTGGTGTAATCACGCATCATCTAGAGTCATGTCTTTGTTAGAAGACATAACTCTTGGGCTATCTTCTGGGAGTTTTTCTTCACTCATCCATTATAAGCATATGATTTTTTGAGAAAAAACACAACACTAGTATTGAATTTAGTTTCCAGGAATTTTAAGTTACTAAATAAATACTGTAATAGAAAAATATAGCACACAAGAGAAAATGCACACTAACATGGTTCAGACATTTTATATTCCATAGAATTATTGTTATTAAATTTTGATTACATTTGATTACATATATCTAATCAAAATTAAATCCTATATCTGTAATTAGTCCTATAAGAATGTCTCCTATTAAAGTGATTTACTTATTAGGATGCTGCTTTTTAAGACATTGTTTATATACATAACATAATCTTTATAAGCATCAAGGGAAAAATTTTAGTGTGCCATAAGTATAAAAGACAATGTTACTTTTCATGTAAAAAATGATCCTGTCTATGCCCTGTGAACATTAAGAAGGCTTTTATTGACCAATTTTTCACTTTTAATTTTATGATCTTTTTTAAGTTTTCCTTAATGAGAAGTATTCTACTATGTCAGATAAAGAAGGCAAATTTTAATAAAAATGTGAAATCATAATTTTAGAGAAGACCCTTAGAAATTTTAGAATCTAATTCCAGTCACAAAGCTAGCAAGAGTGCATTTTTAATGAGTATCCCTGAATTTAGTTTTTTCTGAGATTTTATCTTTTTTCTTCTAAATTTAAAATATATATTGTTCATTTTAGTAAACTATTTAAACTCTTTTGTAATTATTTATCATGTTATTAGATTAAATTTATATGTGATCATGAAAACAAAAGAAAAGCCCAAAATAGCAGTAACTTAAAAAGACAGTGGTTTTATGTTTATTTTATGTAAATATACAGATAGGCTCTCAGAAATGGTATGGGGCTACATAGCTTTAAGAATATAACCTCCTCTTTTATTACTCTGCCAACTTGGCAAAGATCCTGAGAAATTTAATTTTTGTTCTAGAAAGAAAAGAGCCCAGTTAACACTGGAGTGTTCTAATATGGAGAGAAAAAAAAAAGAGAGAGAGAGAGAGAACTGATAATATTTCAGATAGTACCATCCATTTGCCACTTGGTCACTCAAGTATCTACATACCAACTCTTTCCACACTTTCCCCTTCTCAGAGTCCCATCTATAAATTAAAACTGGGTCACATACCAGAACATCAAAATTCTGCCTGGACTTCTCCATTCTCTGCCTAGGTTTGGATCCTTATACTTCAGTGTCCCATAAAATGTATAGGAAGATTTATCTGTTCCCAGCACATTCGCTATAGAAGGCTGCAAGAGAGACCACAATCACAACAATCACAAACTCAAAGGTAAGATGGGAAGAGAAAGTCCTCTGAGAACAACTGAGATTATTTATTTTCCTAAAAAATTTCTTTAGCTAAACTCATTGTGTAATTTTAATCAAGTACATTATATAACATATATTCTATAACTGAGACTACAATTTAAAGGTGCTTCTGGCTATAAAGAAGAAAATGATTTTGAATGTTAAGTGGAGAAGCAGGGAGAACTATTAAGAATCTTGCAGTGGTCAATGTAAGTATGATATAATCTGGCATGGACTCAGGTGTTAGAAGTGAATATAGAAAGCAATTTTTCATGTATATTTCAGATTAATTCAACTCACTAGTTAAATCACAGTTCCATAATACCACTGGCTTAACAAAAGTTAAATAAATGGCTTAATATTTATTTTTCACACTATAGTGCAATAGACATCAATCTTAGCACATAGTGACTAAAAGACTGAACTTTTCCTTTTGGTTGTACTGTTTGGTTCGTGCGCTCTTAGTTCAGCAGTGAAAATGCAGTCCTAACCACTGGATCATCAGGGAATTCCTTGAACTTCTGTCTTAAATGGGACACCATGATTTTTCAAATCTTGTCCTTGGTAAAATAGGTCCCGAAGAAAGAAAACATGAGTAGAATCTCATTGAAACTATATTTTTATTGGTATTATTAATGGATCTTTCTGGGAAGTAGTTTATTTTCATCTATGCCCACTTTGCACTGACTTGACCTTAGTCAGTTGGCCCCAACTACTTTCAAAGAAGGCTGGAAAAATACAATTAATTTGAGTTCCCAGGAAGAAATGGAAATGGTTTTGTGAACAATTATATAATTGCTGCCATAAGATGAAAAAAAAAACATTTTTTTATTGTTTTTGCCATACAATGTCATGATATCACCATGGGTTTACATATGCTTCCCCTCCAGAACTCCCCTCCCTCCTCCCTCCCCCCCGGGAAATCTCGCTGCACCAGCCCCGAGCATCAATCCTGGGCTGGCGATTGATTAGACATATGATAATTAACTTGTTTCAATGCCCTTCTCCCATATAATCCCACCCTTACCCTCATCCACAGAGTCCATAAGTCTGTTCTATACATCTGCGTTCCTTTTGCTGTCTCTCTTGCTGGGTTCTCGTTACCGTCTTTCTAAATTCCATATATATGTGTTAATATACTGTGTTATTGTTTTTGCTTCTGGCTTACTTCACTCTGGATAATGGGCTCCAGTTCCGTCCACCTGAGTAGAACTGATTCAAATGAATTTTTTTTTAATGCTGAGTAATATTCCATTGTGTATATGTACCACAGCTTTCTTATCCATTCGTCAGTTGATGGGCATCTGGGTTGCTTCCATGCCCTGGCTATTGTAAACAATGCAGCGATGAACATTGGGGTACACGTGGCTCTTTCAATTCTGGTTTCCTCGGTGTATATGCCCAGCAGTGGGATTGCTGGGTCATATGGCAGGACTATTTGCAGCTTTTTAAGGAACCTCCACATTGTTTTCCATAGTGGCTATACTAGTTTGCATTCCCACCAACAGTGTAAGAGAGTTCCCTTTTCTCCACATCCTCTCCAGCATTTATTGCTTGTAGACTTTTGGATGGCAGCCATTCTGACTGGTGTAAAGTGGTACCTCATTGTGGTTTTGATTTGCATTTCTCTGATAATGAGTGATGTTGAGCATCTTTTCATGTGTTTGTTAGCCATTTTTATGTCTTCTTTGGAGAAATGTCTGTTAAGTTCTTTGGCCCACTTTTTGATTGGGTTGTTTATTTTTCTAGAATGGAGCTGCAGGAGTTGCTTGTATATTTTTGAGATTAATTGTTTGGCTGTTGCTTCATTGGCTATTATTTTCTCCCATTCTGAAGGGTGTCTTTTCACCTTGCTTATAGTTTCCTTTGTTGTGCAAAAGCTTTTAATTTTAATTAGGTCCCATTTTTTTATTCGTGTGTTTATTTCCAATATTCTGGGAGGTGGGTCATAGAGGATCCCGCTTTGGGTTATGGCAGAGAGTGTTTTGCCTATGTTATCCTCTAAGAGTTTTATAGTTTCTGGTCTTATGCTTAGATCTTTGATCCATTTTGAGTTTATCTTTGTGTATGGTGTTAGAAAGTGATCTAGTTTCATTCTTTTACAAGTGGCTGTCCAGTTTTCCCAGCACCACTTGTTAAAGAGGTTGTCTTTTCTCCATTGTATATTCTTGCCTCCTTTGTCAAAGATAAGGTGTCCATAGATGCGTGGATTTATCTCTGGGCTTTCTATTCTGTTCCATTGATCTATATTTCTGTCTTTGTGCCAGTACCTTACTGTGTTAATGACTGTGGATTTGTAGTATAGCCTAAAGTCAGGTAGGTTGATTTCTCCAGTTCCATTCTTCTTTCTCAAGATTGCTTTGGCTATACGAGATTTTTTGTATTTCCATACAAATTGAGAAATCATTTGTTCTAATTCTTTGAAAAAGACTTCTGGTAGCTTGATAGGAATTGCATTGAATTCTTTAAACATATTGAATTATTTATGTCAAGAAATTCAGAGGTCAGTCACTGGATACACTGGATTAGATTTAGAGTTTGAGAAAGTTTAGAGAAGAGTTCATGAAGGAGATAGAAATCAGAGCATATTTATTTAAAGTTAGGAAGACATTGTGTGTGTGTATGTGTGTGTGTGTGTGTGTGTGTGTGTGTGTGTGTGTGTGCGTGCATGTGCGCGTGTGCGTGCGCGTGCTCAGTCATTCAGTTGTGTCCAATTCTTTGTGACCCCATGGACTGTAGCTCACCATACTCCTCTGCCCATGGAATTTTCCAGGCAAGAATAAGGGCATACCTTTCTTGGTATTTTTGAAATTTATTTATTTTTAATTGGAGGATAATTGTTTTACAATAATTGCTGTGTTGGTTTCTTTTGTACGAAAATGTGAAACAGCTATAAGTATACATATATCTCCTCCCTCTTGAGCTTCCCAACCCCCTCATCTTACCTCTATTTGTTATCATAGAGAACCAGGCTAAGCTCTCTGTTTAATACAGTATCTTCCGACTAGCTATTTATTTTATGTATGATAATGTATATACTTCAATACTACTCCCTCAACTTGTTCCACTGTCTTCTTCCCCTCCTGTGTCCACAGATCTGTTCTCTAGTTCTATGTCTCTCTTCCTGCCCTGCAAATAGGTTCATCAGTACCATTTTTCTAGATTCCATATATATATGTATTAATATGGGATACTTGTTTTTCTCTTTCTGATTTAATTCACTCTGTAGAACAGGCTCTAGGTTCATCCATGTCACTAGAACTGACTCAAATTCATTCATTTTCATGGCTGAGTCGTATTCTATTGTATATATGTACTACAACTTCTTTATCCATTCATGTGCTGATGGACATCTAGATTGCTTCCATGTCCTGGCTATTGTAAATAGTGCTGCAGTGAACTCTGGAGTACATGTGTTTTTTAGAATTGTGGTTTTCTGAGAGTACATGCCCAGTAGATGTGGGGTCATATGGTAGTCTTATTCTTAGCTTCTTCTTTTTTTTTTTTAATAGAAATCTCCATACTGTTCTCCATAGTGACTGTATCAAGGTACGTTTCCACCAACTGTGCAAGAGAATTCCCTTTTCTCCACATCCTTTTTCATCAGTCATTGTTTGTAGATGTTTTGATGATGGCCATTCTGGTGGGTGTGAGGTGATACCTCATTTTAGTTTTGATTTTCATTTCTAATAATAAGCAATGTTGGATATTTTTTCATGTGTTTATTAGCCATCCGTATGTCTTTGGGAAAAAGTCTGCTTAGAACTTCTGCCTATTTTTTGGCTGGGTTGCTTGCTTTTCTGATATTGAACTGCATGAGTTGCTTATATATTTTGGAGATTAGTCCTTTGTCAGTTGCTTCATTTGCGATTATTTTCTCCCATTCTGAGGGTTGTCTTTTCATTTTGTTTATGGCTTTTCCTTTGCTGTGCAAAAGATTTTAAGTTTAATTAGGTTCCATTTGCTTATTTTTAGTAGGTGAGTCATATTTCTAGGAGGTGAGTCATAAAGGATCTTGCTATAATTTTTTCAAAGAGTGTTCTGCCTATGTTTTCTTCTTAGAGTTTTATAGTTTCTGGTCTTACATTTAGGCCTTTAATGCATTTTGAGTTTATCTTTGTATATGTTGTTAGAACGCTTCCCAGGTGGCTCAGTGGTAAAAAATTTGCTAGCCAATGCAAGGGACACAGGAGATGTGGGTTCTGATCCCTGAGTTGGGAAGATTCCCTGGAAAAGCAAATGGCAACCCACTTCAGTGTTCTTGCTTAGAAAATTCCATGGAAAGGGGAGCCTGGTGGGCTACAGTCCCTAGGGTCTCAAAGAGCTGGACATGACTGAGCAACTGAGCACAAACAGGCGCACACATGTTGTTAGAAAGTGTTCTAATCTCATTCTTTTACATGTAGTTGTCCAGTTTTCCCAGTATTGCTTATTGAAGAAGCTGCCTTTTTCCAGTGTATATTCTTGCTCCCTTTGTCAGAGATATGGTGCCCACAGATGCATGGGTTTATCTCTGGGCTTTCCATCTTATTCCATTGGTCTATATTTCTGTTTTTGTGCCAGTACTATACTGTCTTAATGACTGTAGCTTTGCAACATAGTCTGAAGTCACGGAGGTTGATTTCCCCAGCTCCATCTTTCTTTCTCAAAATTGCATTGGTTATTTGGGGTCTTTTATGCTTCCATATGAATTGTGAATTATTGTGATCTAGTTCTAGAAAAATGCCATTAGTAATTTGATAGAGATTGCATTTAAGCTGTTGATTTCTTCGAGTAGTATAGTCATTTTCACAGTATTAATTCTTCTAATCTGAGAACATCTTTCCATCTGTTTATGTTATCTGTGATTTCTTTCATTGGTGACCTATAGTTTTTGTATACAGTTCTTTTGTCTCCTCAGGTAGGATTATTCCTAGGTATTTTATTATTTTTGTTGCAGTGGTTAATGAGATTGATTCCTTAATTTATTTTCCTGATTTTTTGTTGTTATTGTATAGTAATGCAAGGGATTTCTGTGTATTAATTTGGTATCCTGTGACTTTACTAAATTCACTGATTAGCTCCAGTGATTTTCTGATAGTATCTTTAAGGTTTTCTGTGTATAGTATTTTGTCTGTAAACAATGAGAACTTTACTTCTTTTCTAATCTAGATTTATTTTTTTCTTTTTCTACTCTGATTGCCATGGCTAGGACTTCCAAAACTATGCTGAATAGCAGTGGTGAGAGTGGACTCACTTCTAAAGACATATTTTTGAAGGTCAATATATACCACGTTATATAAACATTACCAAGAGCAAATATGAAATGACAGGAGAATACACATTGTATTTAAGGAATGATGACTTTTGTAACTTGGTGAAACAATAAAATACAAGTTGAATTTAGAAGATCAGACTTTAAAAATAGGAAGACCATATTATAGAGTTTTTTTGAATGCCAAAATGAGGAGTATGAATTTTATCTCATCAGCAACTGGAATGTATCAAAAACTTTAGTGAAGCAATATGACACGATGACAATGATGTTTTGAGTGCATTACTAGGAAAATGGAGCCAAATTTATTGAAGTTAAAAGTCTTCTTTCAGGGAGCTATTTAAATATAAAGGAAATAAATGATAAATAAATGTGTGTCTTAAGACAGTAAGAAACACTTAGAAAAAACATGAAGAAAATACAAAAGAAAGAAATGGGAGAAAGAAATGATCCAAAGTCGAAAAGAGATAAGAAAACAGAAAAAAATGATCATCTAAATAATTGATACTACTGTTATAAAATGGGCAGTTATGAGGTAAAGCCATATGGGCATACCAAAGTTAAAACAAGAATTTTTTAAAGTATTTTGTTTTCAGTATTTTCTGCATAGGTAGAGTAAGTATATAGAAACATAATATCCAAATTTATCTACCAGAAATTATATTAACTAACAGATTATCATGTATTTTGATCATAACATGTTGCAGTACTCTGTTATGGTAAATTAACCTCAAATCTTTGCAAAATAGCTGCATAACCTCTTAATTTCAGTGTTTGTATATGATGTGGTACATACTTATCTTCATTATCAGACCTTGCTCTTATTGCTCCTCAGGTGGTGGAGATTTTCCACATTTCATGCAATAGTGAAGGAATTATTTGACTAAAAACTGACAAAAGTGGTTTTTCTTGCTTTCAGTGTGAATACTTGTGCCACAGGTGGGCTGCACATTTTTCCTTGTTTTTTCCTGTGATGTGATGTTCTCATTGAAATGGGACTTATTTTTCTATATTATGAAAAAAAAAAAACCTACCTTTCAAAATTGCTACTTCTAAACTTGGGTACTTAGTTTCCATTCACAGAGGGAAGGGAAAGAATCTTCATTTTAGATTTTGGGCCAACTTCTTATCTCAACCCTAGTTTTATCAAGTAAATAATGATATTTGATTTCCATGTGTCTCCTTGTGCCTAGAATAAATTTACTTCACACATGAAGGAGTGACGGATGGTTAACTGGCAACATTTTTCCCCCTAACCAATCCATACACACTGTTCAGAGACATATAATAACCTCAGCACATGAAATAATGGCTTGGAAACTTTGAAAGTTAGAAATAAAAAATGACATTTTGGAACAACTGGACTTTTTAATCTATTCAGTTTACAGTGGTCATTGTTCTCAGATATGACTCCAGAATTTAACTAATGTGGGTCTTTCTAAGTATGGGGCTTAGTTAAGTGTAACTTTTTTTCTTTTTTAATCATTAGGCTATGGCTGAGTTGAGCAACATGAGGGATGAAACAGTAGTTAAAACATGATTGGTTAGGACATCAAACTAAAGAAGCTGAAACGGGTTTTACTTAAAGGTAAAAGCAAAATCTCTCTAGAGATATGACTTCTCATGTCCAGCAAGTTCAAAGCCATACATGGAAAAGCTGAACTCCTTTCAAGGACCAATAAAAACTAATATAAAAACAGGAAAAAAAATCAATATACTGTGAGGTCCAGGACATAATACCTTGTCATATGAAGTATCTTAAACTATAGGAAGTAAAATAAAATAAAATAAAACCAGGAAGGTAACTCTCAAAAACACACATCATCCTTCCCTGAAACAGGTTATAAAACTTCCATGTGAAAAGTTCCTTCCTATAACAAGAGGAAAGATGACACTTTTATTAGCAGAGACAGGTAAATTGAGGTCAAGAAATTTGTACAAACCCTTGCCAAACTAGTCCTTATGTTCATGGTTACCTCTTTATTATTTACTGCTCTTAACCCATACCTCACTGTGTCCTCAATTCTTCACAAATATTATGCTTTTATCTAAAATATGTAAAAAACTTTCTACTCTAGTCACTTCTTCAAGTTTTCCTTCTTTTGTGAAAGCCCACACGTATGTGCAAAAGTTTAATGAAACATGTTTACTTTCCTTCTGTTAGTTTGTCTTTTCATTTTAATTAACAGACACATCTAGAGACTCAAAGAGGATCAAATTTTTTTTTTCCTTCCCTAAGATGCATGTCACATGAACACAGGTAAGTGGATCTCTCTTTCTGAATACATTGAGTGTATATACGCACAGTGTATGAAATACAAGAGAAAATGATATTTGATGCTAGGCAAATAGCTTACCCACTCTCTCATTTTTCTCACTTTTAACTTAGAAATACTAAAAAAACATAAATATTTTGTGATAGAATTAAATGACTTAGAGATATCCCTGGTGGCTCAGATGGTAAAGAATCTGCCTGCAATGCAGAAGACCCAGGTTCGATCCTTGGGTTGGGAAGATCCCCTGGAGAAGGGAATGGGTACCCACTTCAGTATTCTTGCCTGGGAAATTCCATGAACAGAAGTGTGTGGCAGGCTACAGGTCACGGAGTTGCAAAGAATTAGATATGATTGAGCGGCAAACACTTTCACTAACATCTTTTGAATGACAAGGTATATAAAGATTTTAGAAAAATGCTTGTTGCCTGGAGGGCACAATGTAAATACTCCCTAAGGGCTACAAGTAGGTAACACTGTTATGATTTAAATAGGTTTTAGAGGGGAAACAATAGAATGGAGAAGATTAGAAATTTCTTCTAGAAAATTGGAGATAGCAAGGGGATATTTCATACAAAGACAGGCAAAATAAAGGACAAAAATGTCAAAGACCTAACAGAACCAGAAGAGATTAAGAAAAGGTGGAAAGAATATGCAGAAACTGTACAAAAAAAGCTTTTAATGACCCAGTTAACCATGATTATGCGGTCACTCACTTAGAGCCAGACATCTTAGAGTATGAAGTCAAGTGGGCCTTAGGAAGCATTACCACTATTAAAGCTAGTGGAGGTGATGGAATTCCAGCTGGCCTATTTCAAATTTTAAAAGGCAATGCTGTTGAAGTGCTGCACTCATTATGCCAGCAAATTTGGAAAATTCAGCAGTGACCACAAGACAGAAAGTGGTTAGTTTTCATTCCAATCCCAAAGAAGGGCAATGCCAAAAATGTTCAAATTACCATACAATTGCACATGCCAGCAAGATTATGCTCAAAATCCTTCAAGCTAGGCTTCAACAGTATGTGAACTGAGAAATTACAGATGTTCAAGCTTGATTGAGAAAAGGCAGAGAAGCCAGAGATCACATTGCCAACATATGCTTGATCATAGAAAAATCAAGGGAATATTTTAAAAATTAAAAATCTACAATTTTGAACCCTTTCAGATCAGTTCAGTCCCTCAGTAGAGTCCAATTCTTTGCAACCCCATGAACTGCAGCATGCCAGGCCTCCCTGTCCATCACCAACTCCTGGAGTCCACCCAAACTCATGTTCACTGAGTCGGTAATGCCATCTAACCATCTCATCTTCTGTCATCCCCTTCTCCTCCCGCCTTCAATCTTTCCCAACATCAGGGTTTTTTTCAAATGAGTCAGTTCTTCACATGAGGTGGCCAAAGTATTGGAGTTTCAGCTTCAACATTAGTCCTTCCAATGGATACCCAGGGCTGATTTCCTTTAGGTTAGGCTGGTTGGATCTCCTTGCAGTCTGAGGGACTCCCAGAGTCTTCCCCAACACCACAGTTCAAAAGCATCAATTCTTTGGCTCTCAGTATTCTTTATAGTCCAACTCTCACATCCATACATGACTACTGGAAAAACCATAGCCTTGACTAGACGGACTTTTGTTGACAAAGTAATGTCTGCTTTTCAATATTCTGTCTAGGTTGGTCATAGCTTTCCTCCCAAGGAGTAAGCATCTTTTAATTTCATGGCTACAATCACCATCTATAGTAATTTTGGAGCCCCGAAAAATTAAGTCTGTCACTGTTTCCCCATCTGTTTCCCATGAAGTGATGGGGCCAGATGCCATGATCTTAGTTTTCTGAATGCTGAGCTTTAAGCCAACTTTTTCACCCTCCTCTTTCACTTTCATCAAGAAGCTCTTTAGTTCTTCTTCACTTTCTGCCATACGGGTGGTGTCATCTGCATATCTGAGGTTATTAATATTTGTCCCGGCAATCTTGATTCCAGCTTGTGCTTCATCCAGTCCAGCATTTGTCATGATGTACTCTGCATATAAGTTAAATAAGCAGGATGACAATATATAGTCTTGATGTACTCCTTTTCCTATTTGGACCCAGTCTGTTGTTCCAAGTCCAGTTCTAACTATTGCTTCCTGACCTGCATAAAGGTTTCTCAAGAGGCAGGTCAAGTGGTCTGATATTCCCATCTCTTTCAGAATTTTCCACAGTTTATTAAGATCCACACAGTTAAAGGCTTTGGCATAGTCAATAAAGCAGAAATAGATGTTTTTCTGGAACTCTCTTGCTTTTTCAATGATCCAGCAGATGTTGCCTTTAGACGACTCTAAAGCCTTTGACTATGTGGATCACAACAAACTGGAAAATTCTTAAAGAGATGGGAATACCAGACCACCTGACCTGCCTCCTGTGAAACCTGTGTGCAGGACAAGAAGCAATAGTTAGAACTGGACATGGAACAATGACCTGTTTCAAAATTGGAAAAGAAGTACATCAAGGCTATATATTGTCACTCTGCTTATCTAACTTTTGTGCAGAGTACATCATGCAAAATGTCAGGTTGGATGAATCACAAGCTAGAATCAATATTGCCAGGAAAAATATCAATAACCTTAGATATACAGATGATATCCGTTTAGTGACAGAAAGTGAAGAGGAGCTAAAGAGCTTCTTGAGGAAGATGAAAGAAGAGAGTGAAAAAGCTGACTTAAAACTCGACATTCCAAAAAACTAAGATCATGACTTCCAGTCCTAATACTTCATGGCAAATAGATGTGGCAAATGTGGAAAGAGTGTCAGATATCATTTTCTTGGGCTCCAAAATCAATGCAGATGGTTACTGGGGTCACAAAATGAAAAGACACTTGCTCCTCCAAAGAATAGCTATGACAAACCTAAACAGCATATTAAAAATCAGAGACATCACTTTGCCAACAAAGGTTGTATAGTCAAGTTATGATTTTTCCAATAATCATATATGGATATCAGAGCTGGACCATAAAGAAGGCTGAGTACCACAGAATTGATGACTTTGAACCATGGTGTTGGAGAAGACTTGAAAGTCCGTTGGACATCAGGAGATAAAACCAGTCAATCCTAAAGGAAATCAGTCCTGAATATTCATTGGAAGGACTGATCCTGAAACTGAAACTCCAATACTTTGTTCTCCTGATGCTAAGAGCTGATTCATTGGAAAAGACCCTGATGGCAGGAAAAACTGAGGGCAAAAGTAGAAGGGTACAATAGAGGATGAGATGGTTGGATGGCATCACCAACTCAATGGGCAGGAGTTTGAGCAAACTCAGGGAGACAGTGAAGTACAGGGAAACCGGCATGCTACATTCCATGGGGTTTCAAAGAGTTGGACATGATTTAGTGACTGAACAACAACAGCAGAGGTAAATAGTGTAGGACTCAGTATAGAATATTGTATGTATATTTAAGTATATTCCAATAGATGCAGTTAGTAAAGGTTGAGACAGGTAACTCTGAACAAAAAGGTGGGTGCTGAAATTATACAAATCTATCCCCACTATGGTTGCTGGCTGGGGTAGAGTGGTTATTTTCTGAAAGATTTTTGTTATTCTACACTGACCCTTACCATGTACTTTGACAGAGAACCTCCTCCATTCCTAAAATCTTCAGTGATTAATAACTAAAGAAACTTTCTGCCTGTTTGTGTGTGTGTGTGTGTGTGAGATATTGGTCAAAATTTTTTAAATGGTGCTGAGCATACACTAGATTCAATGTGATGAGAGTGTGTTGTGTGTAGGAGATCAGGATATTGCATAAATTAAACTATTAAAGAGAAGCAGAAATCATTAGCTAGACGAGTATAAGAAAATCAAAAAGTCATCATCTGTCATTCTTAGAATCTTCAGAAAGATTGGTATTCAGGTGTAGTTTTCAGGATATACACCAAAAACAGAGACACATTCTTAGGAATCTCAAAGGACAAACTGCATCTGAGTTACATGCACTATCACACTATCTTAAATTTTAAAAAAGCAATCTATAATAAAACACTCTCTGACATAAACCAAAGCAGGATCCTCTATGACCCACCTCCCAGAATATTGGAAATAAAAACAAAAATGAACAAATGGGATCTAATTAAAATTAAAAGCTTCTGCACAATAAAGGAAACTAAAAGCAAGGTGAAAATGTAGCCTTCAGAATGGGAGAAAATAATAGCAAATGAAGCAATGGACAATTAATCTCAAGCATATACAAGCAACTCCTGCAGCTCCATTCCAGAAAAGTAAACAACCCAATCAAAAAGTGGGCCAAAGAACTAAACAGACATTTCTCCAAAGAAGACATAAAAATGGCTGACAAACACATGAAAAGATGCTCAACATCACTCATTATCAGAGAAATGCAAATCAAAACGAGAATGAGGTACCACTTTACACCAGTCAGGATGGCTGCCATCCAAAAGTCTACAAGCAATAAATGCTGGAGAGGATGTGGAGAAAAGGGAACCCTCTTACACTGTTGGTGGGAATGCAAACCAGTACAGCCACTATGGAGAACAGTGTGGAGATTCCTTAAAAAACTGGAAATAGAACTGCCATATGACGCAGCAATCCCACTGCTGGGCATATACACCGAGGAAACCAGAATTGAAAGAGCCACGTGTACCCCAATGTTCATCGCTGCATTGTTTACAATAGCCAGGACATGGAAACAACCTAGATGTTCATCAGCAGATGAATGGATAAGAAAGCTGTGGTATATATACACAATGGAATGTTACTCAGCCATTAAAAAGAATACATTTGAATCAGTTCTACTGAGGTGGATGAAACTGGAGCCTATGATACAGAGTGAAGTAAGCCAGAAAGAAAAACACCAATACAGTATACTAATGCATGTATATGGAATTTAGAAATATAGGTAATGATAACCCTATATGCAAGACAGCAAAAGAGACACAGATGTATAGAACAGTCTTTTGGACTCTATGGGAGAGGGCAAGGGTGGGATAATATGGGAGAACAGCATTGAAACATGTAAATTATCATATGTGAAATGAATTGCCAGCCCAGGTGTGATGCATGATACAGAGTGCTCAGGGCTGGTGCACCGGGATGACCCAGAGAGAGGGAATCGAGAGGGAGGCGGGAGGGGGGTTCTGGAAGGGGAACACATGTATACCCACAGCAAATTCATGTCAATGTATGGCAAAACCAACAAAATAATATAAAGGAAAATAAAATAAAATAAAGTAAAATAAATACAAAATAAAATAAAAAACATAAACTAATTTTCTTATTTTTTTGTATAAAAAAAGCAAACTAAAAAGTAGGAGTGTCAAAGTAATGTTGGCTGGCTGGTTTCAATTCCATGTTCTGGTTCATATATTTAAAAGAGTGATCGAGTAATAGTGATAATTATTTTAGAACAATAGTGTTTTCTGTGATTTTTCACAAACAACCCAGGACACATGAAAAATCTACCATTAAAGGACAAATCAAAATGATCATCTTTGTTTCTATATTACATTTGATGCAGGCAAATGCAAGTTTTAGTCACTCAGTCATGTCCGATTCTTTGCTAACACATGAACTGTAGGTGATTAGGCTCCTCTGTCCATGGAATTCTCCAGGCAAGAATACTGGAGTGGGTAGTCATTCCCTTCTCCAGGGGAAGGGGATCTTCCCGACCCAGGGATCAAACCCGGGTCTCCCATATTTGATGCAGTACTAGGGCCAAGGCTCTTAATTATCAAGGCAAGTTGTAAACAAAAATTTTCCCAGCATTATAGGATAATGTGGCCAAATACATTGTTTTCTAGTTGAAGAAGTTGTTAACATGCTTATTTTGCAATCTGTATTGCAATTTTGCAAAACGGTGTCAATCACATTTATATTTCTTAATAAATGATTACAAATGTGTTTTATCTATCCTAAAATCCCTTTGCCTGTAATATATACATATTTATAAATTATGTCTCAAAAGTAGATGGTGACTTAAGACATAAGTTTAGTTTTGCTTGACATTTAGAGTCCATTTCAACATCCAAACCTCAGCTAGCTAAACCACCTACCACTTCAGCCAAATGACACAACTTTATCGCCACAAAAATACTGTGATTCTTAAAAAATTGTGTTTGTTACCCTTTAAAGCCTTTCAACTGTACTTATGTGAGGAACATATGGGTTCTGAAATGAATTTTTTCTTAATTTTTCTAACAAATTGCCAATTACAATGTGGTTATAGGATGTTAAAAAGAAATTACCTCAAAAGAATATACAGATGGCCGTGAGAAGTAACAATGGCTTTGGACTTATGAAAATAATTTTGAATATTAAATTGTAGATTTTCCTCATTAACTATATGACCTTCGCAAAACTATTCAGCTTATCAGCACAGTTTTTTGCTCATGACTATGATAAAAGCACTTAACCTCAAGAGATTATCACGTAAATAAAAGGTTTTACCTAAAGTAAATACACTGCATAAAACTGGGCTCACAATAAATGTTGTAATATTTCCTTATTTACTATTATTACAGTCCCAATATACAATTATATGGATAAGTTTGACTATCAGTTCAGTTCAGTCACTCAGTAGTGTCCAGCTTTGTGACCCCATGGACTGCAGCATGCCAGGCTTCTCTGTCCATCACCAACTATTTATTGAAGCTTGCTCAAACTCATGTCCATTGAGTAGGTGATGCCATCCAACCATCTCATCCTCTGTTGTCTCCTGCCTTCAATCTTTCCCAGCACAAGGATCCTTTCCAACTAGTCACTACTTTGCATCAAATGGCCTAAGTATTAGAGCCTCAGCTTAAGTATTGATACCCCCAATGGATATTTAGGATTGATTTCCTTTAGGAAAGAGACTCTTGCAGTCCAAGGGACTCTCAAGAGTCTTCTTGAACACCACAGTTCAAAACCATCAGTTCTTTGGTGCTCAACTTTCTTTAGGGTCAAACTCTCCTATCCATACATGATGACTGGAAAAACCATAGCTTTGACTAAACAGACCTTTGTTGGAAAAGTAATATCTTTGCTTTTTAATATGCTGTGTAGGTTTATCATAAGCTTTTCTTCCAAGGAACAAGTGTCTTAATTTCACGACTGCTGAAATTTGGAGCAGCCCAAGAAAATTGGAGCCAAAGAAGATAAAGACTGTCACTGTTTCACTGTTTCCCTACCTATTTAACATGAAGTGATGGGACCAGATCCCATGATCTTTGTTTTTTCAATGTTGAGTTTTAAGCCAGCTTTTCACTCTCCTCTTTCACTTTAATCCAATAGTTCTTTAGTTCCTCTTCACTTTCTGCCATAAGAAAGTGGTGTCATCTGCATGTCTGAGGTTATCAATATTTCCACTAGCAATCTTGATTCTAGTCTGTGCTTCATCTAGTCCAGTATTTTTCACGATGTACTTTTCATATAAGTTAAATAAGCAGGGTGACAATATGCAGCCTTGATGTGTTCCTTTCCCAATTCGGAACCAGTCGCTGTTCCATGTCTGGTTCTAACTGTTGCTTCTATCAGCATACAATTCCTCAAGGGGCAGGTAAAGTGACCTGGTATTCACATCTCTTTAAGAATTTTCCAATTTGTTGTGATCCACATAGTCAAAGTCTTTAGCATAGTCAAAGGAGCAAAAATAAGTTTTTTTTTCTGGGATTCTCTTGCTTTTTCTATGATCCGACAGATGTTGGCAACTTGATTTCTAGTTCTTCTGCCTTTTCTAAATCCAGCTTGAATATCTGGAAGTTCTCAGTTCACCTGCTATTGAAGGCTAGCTTGGAGAGTTTTGAGCATTATTTGACAAGTACAATTGTGCAGTAGTTTGAACATTCTTTGGCATTGCCTTTCTTTGGGATCAGAATGAAATCTGACCTTTTCCAGTCCTGTGGTCGCTGCTGAGTTTTCCAAATTTGCTGACATATTGAGTGCAGCACTTTCACAGCATCATCTTTTAGGATTTGAAATAGCTCAACTGAAATTCCATCACCTCCATTAGCTTTGTAAAGTGAAAGGCAAAGGAGAAAAGGAAACATACACCCATCTGGATGCAGAGTTTTATCAAGTAGCAAGGAGAGATAAAATAGCCTTCCTAAGTGATCAATGTAAAGAAATAATGGAAAATGGGAGATAAAGGAGAATGGGAAAGACTAGAGATCTCTTTAAGAAAATTAGTGATACCAAGTAAACATTTGATGCAAAGATGGGCACAGTAAAGGACAGAAACAATATGAACCCAACAGAAGTAGAAGATATTAAGAAGAGGTGGTATGAATACACAGAAGAAGGGGGGAAAAAAAGAATACACAGAAGAACTATAAAGATAAGATCTTAATGTCCCAGATAGCCAAGATGGTGTGATCACTCACCTAGAGCCAGCCATCCTGGAGTGCTAAGTCAGGTGGGCCTTAGGAAGCACACTAGGAGCAAAGTTAGCTAAGGTGATGGAATTCCAGCTGAGCTATTTCAAATCCTAAAAGATGAAGCTTGGCTGTAATTTACTCAAAACTGATTAGTGGAATTAATGGAATTGGTCTGGGTTGGGTGAGGGGGCCTATTTCAGTTTTATCACCCATAAATAAATAAGTATTTGGAAAGTTAAGTTAAATAAAATGCACAATAGAATACAAGAGTGGATTTAAGATAAGATGTCTAGTTTTCTGACATAGACTATGGATAGTCAAGACATTTCCATGAAGAAAAAGAGTGTTATGTGGTACTTGATAGAGTCAAGCTCTATAGGGCTTGTTATTCCATACAAATAAGATGACTAAAACATGATTTTGCTATTAAGAATACAAATATTATTAGATATATAAATAATGATTTAATAAAACATGCAAATATAATTGATTTATGTAAAAGTATATACATGGCATATAGTACAAAAGGTTATGAGTGGCTTTGATTTATTAAAATGAGTGATATAATCTCTAATTCAAAAACAGAGATTCAGCAGGATAATGCATGGAGTTTAAAGTTTACTAACTTAATATTACTTTCAAAAGAACTGAGAAAGGAAACAAAAGAAAGAGACGAAAAACTTCTGTGGAATTCACAGAACCAGTATTTCAGGTCTATAACTGAAAAAAAAAAAAAATGGGAGTGAAGTGATTAGCAAATAGGAATGATCAGATAAGTTTTAATGGGAGAGTTTTATGACGTGAATTGTCCCAGCATTATTCTACTAGGTAAAGACACTTCAGATCAAATTATATGGAAAACAAATAGCTGAAAATGAGCTTTGTTATATTGTTTCTTTAAGTGATTTGAATGCCAAATTTAAAAGTGCATTAATTTGAAAATAAAAACAGAAACTGCAATATTCATTTTCATTGTTGGTTTTCTGGGCCTTCCACTGTGGCTACGAATTAACAGTTTGATCATTTTCTATTCAGCATTTAAGAGGCATTAAGCACCTAAAACCTTTGTCTTTCCTAACTAATGAAAGCATTAAAGGTGTCTTTTGTTAAGTTAATGAAGTGACTTTGGAGAAACTCAAGGTAACCTAAGATGGGGGAAGTGGAGGTTCCAGGGAACTGACCCTGATTAGAAAATTGGAAGTTTCATGAAGGTACCTTCTGGGAGGAGGAGAGGGTCTGGATTCATTGGTGGATGAGTCGCCAATGGCTAATGATTAAAGCCATCTTGTCTGATGTAATCATTTATAATGTAGCCTCCATAGATATTAAAAAAGGAGGGGATTTGGAGAGGTTTGTGGTTGGTGAACATGTGGAGATCTGTGCAGAGTGGACCATGTAGAGAAAGCTAGGAAGCTTCTTGTTCTTGTCTGCCTGGTTGTTCCTGAGTTACATCCTTTTAAAATAAGCTGATGAATTTAGGTAATTATTTCTCAGAGTTCTGTGAGAGGCTCTAGCAAATTAATCAACCCAATGTGGGAGCCATAGGAACCTTTGATACATAGTCCTTTGATCAGAAGTACAGGTAACAACCTAGACTTGCAACTGATGTCTGAAGTGGGAAGGAAGAAGTAAGACTAAGGTCTTAATCTATGGGATCTAATGTGCGAACTCTAGGCAGAGTGCCAGAATCAAGTTAAAATGTAGGACACCGAGTCAATGTCTGCTGAGAATTAGAGATTTGGAGAATTGCTTGGTGGTATGGAAAAATAAATTACACATGGTACACTTAAAGGGAAACAGAAACTTGTGGATTCGTGTGCTTCTATTTCATGTTTCAGGCAGAAAATTCTAAGACTCATTCTAAAGGGTTTATTAAAGTGATACCATTCCACAAGGTTTATTGAAGTGAAAATTTAACCCGAGTTGCACACAACTGTGGCAAATTCAATTACATATCATTTAAACTGGCTTTCCTCTCTTTCAGGTTTGCTTCTTTTAATCCCACTCTTTGCCTTTGGTTCACTTCCCATATTGAATCACCTGCAGTCAAGTGCTGGAGCTGGTCTCTGCTCTTAGTGGAACCCAGATTTCCATCATTAATAAGAGAGTTCTGATGAGTCACTCTGCAGTCAGAGGTAAGGACCCTTACAGCAGTTTCAGCCTTTTGATACATGATGAGAACCTTGGGTATGTAACAAGTCACAATTTGTAGGATTCTCACAAGTGTAGGCCTGGACTGACTCACAGTGTATGGTGGAGCATTAGTTTACGGCAGGCATGGGAAACATGACTGGTATGGGGCATTCAGTGTTTGTTTTAAAGATTGTGGAAATCACTGGCTCATTGTAATGGCTTTAGAGGCCCAGAAAAAAGTAGCAGTCTCAACTTAGCCGATATCAGGTCAAGGCATACTATCAAAGTTAAAACACCTCCATGACAGCATGTAAAGAGACTCTTATCTTCTGCAAGCACAGGGAAGTTTCTCTTGTAAACTCAGGCCCAAGATGCAATTAATAACAAGGATACAAATAGGGCAAGTTACATGGCTTGAAGAGTTATTTTGCCAAGTTCTCTGACAGAGAATCCTGGATACTTGGGACCTAGACTCTCAATTGAATATTTGAGTGGAAGAACTTGAGAATCCTGAACATTCACATTTCCCCTGACCCTTTGAGCAAGTAAAAACACCTCCTTTAACAACAATGGAGGAAAAACTGCAAAATTTTCAGCCAGTTGTGTCATAACTGATTTTGATTGGTTTGGAATAGATAAGGTAAAATTTAGAGCCTGATAGGAGATAATTTATTGAAATGAAGGTGTTTACTCATTGATCATGCTTAATATCTTGGTAAGGAAACCTGGGGCAAAATTTAAAACGCTGCTAGGAATAGTTGCAAGAAACTGGGATACATGAATAGTTGGACTTCCTTAGCAGAGTATGGAGTTAGATAGTTCTGGACTAAGGTTAGGATGCATTTATTAGAGAGACCATAGAATTTACAACTTGAATATGTTTTCCAAGATCACCCAAAGGACACACTTCAATAAAGCAAAAAGAACAAATAAGAAAAAAAAGAAATTCTTCAGTAAGGAATAAAAGATGAAGGGCACTGGCATGTTTGAAAAGTTCAGTGGTGGTTGCCTTTGCAAATCAAAGTTAACAGTAAGAGATGTGACCATGGAAATGTGCTCCCTGATTTCACTGGAATTAATAGAATTCTGAAATTTCAGAAGGCCAGGAGTTCCAATTAACTGACAAAGAAAGGTGAATATAGTTACTTTAATGGGCGTCAAGGTTAGAGGGACGATAGAGATGAGTTGGCCTCAGGGATAACTTGCAATGCTAAAAGACCATCGTCTTTCTAGGATCAAGATACCTCTGCAGATAACCAGAATAGTCCTAGCCTTATTTATGGAGAAATAAAAAATTGAAAGCTGAGAGCACAGTCCTGATATTAGCTGCTACAACCATATTCTCTTACTAGTTTCCAAATCTAAGCCAAACCTTAGACCCAGAGTAAAGGAGAAGACATATTCTTTTGTACAAAAGCCTTGAAATGCTACAGTAAATATATACGACAAATAAAATCTTTTCAATCCCTCCCTAAGGCACTGTAAAGCAAAATTTATAGACTACAAACCATAAATGGAATCATAGTCCATGTCCATCTCAAGGGATTTCAACAGGTCTGTTAATTTCCTGGCCCCAAAATGCATAATTAGAATGGATATAGTTAGTTGTTGGCACTAGGAGGAGCGTGGTAGGAAAAAATCAAGTCTAATGTCCTATGCCCAATCTAAGATAGACAACAATATCAACAATTAAGTTTTATCAGAATGTGATAGAGATTATCACTAATAACAAATTATTAAGCATAATAGACTCATGATCATGGTAATATGCACCATCATGGAATAAACAAGTAGGATTTCAGGGTGGGTAATGAGAGAATACTATAAGCTTATCTGTGTAATTCCACTGTGAGCTATTGCACAACATATGGTATTTTGGTGGATCACACTAAAATAGCTTCTCGAATTTGGTATGTAGCTATTGATCTGAAAAACACTTCATTTATCAGTGTCTGTCAATGGAATGATAAAAATCATTTTATGTGTGTAAGACAACAATATATAGTCACTGTTCTTTCCCAAAGACTTCAATTGAACTGCTTTCTGTACATTATTGGGCTTCCCTGGTAGCTCAGACAGTGAAGAATCCACCTGCAATGTGGGAGCCCTGGGTTCCATCCCAGAGTTGGGAAGATCCCCTGGAGAAAGGAACAGCTACTCACTCCAGTGTTCTGGCCTGGAGAATTCCATGGACTGTATAGTCCATGGGCTCATAAAGAGCCAGGCACGACTGAGCAAATTTCACTTCACTTCACTTTATGCCCAGTAGTTATCATGAATGGTAATTTCAATAGCTCACTCCAGACTTATAAGAATAAAGTGACTAAGAGTTATAATGTCTTCAGAGAAAATGCTAGTTATCTGACCAAAAGGAAAGGGAATCTAAAAATGGATAGAAGGGAGAAAATAAATGATCACTTACAGCCTTGGGGCTAGCTGCTGCAATGTGAAATGTAGGTGAAAACATCGTTCTTTTTATGCTGAATTTCTCTCAAAACATCAGAGAGGCTCTACAACTCTCATACATTTAGTGCAAATTACAAGCTCATCTCTATGTGTAAAAGGGCATATCACAGTCCTCTTACCTTTCTCACTTCCTCTGGGCTCATGTTCTCACTCTAAACAGTGCTGTAACAACCAGCTAGACGCAGTTTTAAACCAAACAACACCTCACCTCAGTCACAGTACATTATGCACACTTCTCATTTTCTGTTCTGAGCCTCCTCTGTGGTCACTGAATTATTTCCCTGCAGGAAGCAGCTTGGTTAACCTGATGCATATCCAAATGCAGAAGTTATACTTTGTTATATTCCATTAAATGAATGCTTAAGTTCAACATGAGTGGAGCAGGGGAAAATTTTCCACTTTTAAGTGGAAATTACATAACAAAAAGAATGGATATATTTTTCTATTACACAGTAGTGAATAACTCAGATAATATTACATTTATATCAAAATATGGTTACTCTTTTAAAACTCTTAACCTTTTTATCAGAAATTGCAATTAATATTGAGTTCATTTTATTAAGTTTATCATGAGCATTAAATGTCATACTAAAAATATTTCCTTAATTTAACTATGATGGATAAATTATTTTGATTTATAGAGCTTGATGCTTTTTAATTACAGTCCCTTTCCTCTTAATACTATTCAAGTTAAAAATCATAGCATATGTGAATATTTTCTAAAAAGGTACATTTTTTAAACAAATACATTAAAATAATTTTTTAAAAATATATTAAAATAGTATTCATTGATACATTTACTTAGAAAATATAAATGACATGGATGGATGTGGCAAGCCTTAGTAAAGTGACATAAGATTGGGAAGAATAGAAAGTATAAAAACAGGTAGCTTTTGTGCTTTAGTGCAGAGATTAAGAGTAGTGTAGTAAAAGAATATGAGATCCTTTTAACTGCTTGAATGGACAGAGTTGAACTCCTGAGAGGTGCCCTTGGGTGAAGTTATAGATTTTTAGGCTTCATTATGAGCTCTAGATTTCGACCTGTGGAGAACTGTATTAATTATTTGTCTAGGGTCCCTTAAACAAATGATATAATGGGGTCTGCGATTGTTAGTGTAACTTACCCTGTCATTTTAAAGAGAGTGGATGAGGCAATTAACAATAAACAGAGAGCAGAATGTTACCAGTCATAGATAGGTCAATAAGTGTTAGTCTAAGCACACGTTAGCCAGTGATGTGCTAAAAATGATTTGGAAGGCAGCGCTGGGTGAGTTCATATTGCCAACTTATGAATTGACTTCAAAACCTCACTTGGCATTTAAAACTTTTTTTGTTGTTGTACTAAAATTTAATACAATAATTACTAATTATTTTTATTTTTCCTTTAAAGCAAAAATGTGAAGAACATAGTCTTTCAGAACAAAAAATAGACTCTGTTTTAAAAATAAGACGGTAACGAGAACCCAACATGCGAGACAGCAAAAGGAACGCAGATGTATAGAATAGACTCGTGGACTTTGTGGATGAGGGTAAGGGTGGAGTGATATGGGAGAAGGGCATTGAAGTATGTTAATTGTCATGTGTCTAATCAATCGCCAGCCCAGGATTGATGCTCGGGGCTGGTGCAGCGAGATTGCCCGGGGGGGGAGGGAGGAGGGAGGGGGGTTCTGGAGGGGAAGCATATGTAAACCCATGGTGATATCATGACAATGTATGGCAAAAACAATAACATAAATAAATAAATAACTAAATAAATAAATAAATTAAAAATAATTAAAGGAACTATAAAGTGATTAAGTTACTCCTGCAACTATTACCTTGTTTTAAGTAGTATTGCTAATGAGTTTGATGGTGAGAAAAATTCAATAATTGTAAAGTGATGCTTGTACCTTGCTGAAATAGAAGTCAGCAAACTCAGTTCCCTTGACTAAACCAAGTGATCTGTCTACTGAGACACACTGCCATCATGGGGCAGAGAAGTTAAAAGTATCAAAATGAAATAGTCTACCAACAACTATCAATCTCTTCTTTTTGTGAGTAAATATATTATATATAAAATATAAATTCAATTATATTTTATATTCTGCTTCATAAAGTGTCAGGATGTTGATCGTGTCACAAACAGTAGAGAGATATTTATAAGAATAAAGGAAAATACATCTTGAAATAAAGACTAAGAACTTTGATGTTAGATGCTCCCAAGTAATGTTGACTAATGTATCATGAATGACACTGTTTGTGCCATACATCACCAGAAAACAAAGAAAAATAAATTGTATTTTCCCAATTGAGAAGTCTTATTTAGTTTTTATAAATAATTTAAAACACTTATTATTACATGAAATAATATTTCCCTAAATTTTTAACTGACCAGTTATGTGTAGTTAATTATAATAATAATTTTATTATAGAACCACTTCATTTACTTTTATTGCAAACAGTTTAATGTCAAGCTAATATTTTATTAATTTTATAACCAAATCCAGGGAGTACTTGCTACAATATTCTAAAGTTAGAGCCATTAAGACTCTACTCATAAAAAAACCCAAAAATATCAGAAAGGAGTATAAGAATTTTGATATATTTTAAGTTTACAAATATTGGATATTGTTTATTTTTTTAAAATGTTTGCATTTGTACATATGTATCTTCCTACTTGAATTTGATATTGAACTTCCATAAGTTCAATCTTTATAAAGACTATGAGCAGGTGGTTGATGACATAAGCAAGATCTCTACATCTGAGAACTTTTCAAGATATACAGATGTAGATAAGATATAGATAGGGACCACTTCAAAGTTTGGGGAATAAGGGTTAATCTAAGTTATAAAGAGATAAGTACTTTCTAGTATTATATCATTTTTCTAAATGAAAAATATATTCTGAGCACTTCTTAGTAGAAAATGAATCATGCATAAACATTTAAAATATATTAAATAAATCTATAAATGTACCAAATAAATTTATTTCAAAAATAAATGCTAGGTGAAAACTCAGTAGTATTTTATTTTATAAAAAGATCAAATCATGGATACTACATTAACACAATATTTTATATTCGGATATGCCATGCTTTACTATTTATATAAGTCCAATTCAGTGAAAATAATTATACTTTGCAGCTTCATCTTGAATTGTAAATCAGTTGAATATGTCCTTGGAAACTATAGTAGATTGATTATCCAGAATTGGTTAGAGTCAATCATGTATGGAAAATGTTTAGTTTTCTGGATCCCTAATAATTTCTAATAAAATTTATATGTTTTTTTTTTCATTTTAAAGCCATTTTAAAGCTGTTGGCTCAGAATGGATGTGGGCAAACCTTTAGAGTCGCCAATATTCATTTACTGATAATCAGAACTTCTAAATTCTCAAAGGTCAGATGCTTTCCAACGAGTAAATCCTGGCTAAAACATTACTTAAATGTGTTCTTATCATTCAGTGAAACAAATATATAAATAGATATACCTGTGTAATACAAAAGAGTAATGTTGACCTCTTAAGTCAGACGCTAGAAAACTCTCAAGAAATAGATGAACACCGTTTACAGGTCTTGGGAAAAGAGGCCCTCTCTTGCATTGAGAGGCTTTTGTTGCATATAGGGAAAAAATCACAAGACACCTGGGGAAGGGGAACTTGGAAACAGCTGATATATGTGGCTATATTTATATAAATTTTATATATATATATATATATATGTTATATATACTCTTCATTTTGCTATAAAATTTTTAAGTTTTTTTTTTTGCAGTATTGAGAGCTCTTGTATGTTGCTATAGCAATTCACCACACACATTAAAATGCACATTTATTACTTTAAAGTCCTATAGGTCAGAACTCTTATATGGGTCTCACCAGGCCAAAGTCAAGGTGTCTGGAGGCTCTAGAAAAGAACCTATTTTCTTGCTTTTTTTCAGCTTCTTCAAACCCAGCAATAGTGCTTCTCACCATTCTGTCATAGTAATAGCCCCATCTGCAGCTCTCCAACTGAGATACTCATGTGATTAGTTTGGCAGCCCTTGACAATCTAGGATAATCTTCCATCCCGGGTTCTTAATTTAAATCACATCTGCAAAGTCCATTTTGCTATGTGAGCCAACAAGTCTCAGATATTGGAACATTAACGTCTTTGGAGGGCATAAATCTTCCAACCATAATTTTGGTATTTTAGGTATGTATATATATTTTTTATATTTCTAAATATAAATATGGCTCCAGGGATTCTAATTCTTTTATTGTATTTTATGACTATCTGCTGATTATTTTTATATCTCATATAATATTAAAAATCAAATCAATTTTGTCCCATAGTCATCCATTTCACTTGATATTATATCTGAGATAACATGTTTACATTCAGACCTATTTATTTCATTTCCTTGAACTTTCTAGGAATTACAATATTTCATTATTATATCATAAGACAATTCTTAAATTTCATAAAAATACCATATATACCTATATCTCTTATTTACATGTCTCCCTATGCTTCAATCTTTATATTACTAATGAACAATGCAAGCTCTTGGTTCAGTCCTAGAGGGAAAATTACAATTAGAAATTAAATTTACAATTAATTAAATTACAGTTTAATTATAAAATAAATTTATAATTATAAAAACTACAATTTAGAAATATACAAAGTGAATGTATTAATTTGCTTCAATTTTGGTGCTTATAGAAAAGTCAAATGAGACACCCAGTATGTAGCTGATTCCAGATTGACTAGTGAAAGTCCCCTGAATACCATGCTTAAGTGTCAAGTGACTTTGCACGTACTATCCAATGTATCTGGCCTCCATTATCTTAGATATAGCTAATTGTTAATGTTAACACAGACAATGTAAGTAAAATGCATATAAGAATGTCTGCCATTGTTCAGGGGTGAAATATATATTACATATATAGTATATATAATATAATTTATATTATTATTATATATATATATTTATACATGTGTGTGTTTGTTAGTTGGTCAGTCATGTCTCCTCTTTGCAACCCCATAGACTGTAGCTCACCAGGCTCCTCTGTCCATGGAGTTCTTCAAGCAAGAATGCTGGAGCGGTTAGCCATTCCCTTCTCCAGGGGATCTTCCCAATCCAGGGATGGAACTCAGGTCTTCTTAATTGAAGGCAGATTCTTTACCATCTGAACCACCAGGGAAGTCCAAGAATACTGAAGTGGGTATTCTCAGTCAACTGGGAATATAGGGGAACTCTCTCAACTTGATAAGGGCTATCTATAAAAAGCCTATAGCTAGCATCATACTCAGGAATAAGTCAAGGGTGTCTCCCCTTACTACTGTTTTTTAAAAAATGTATTATAAGCTCTGGCCAATATAATAATGCAAGGAAAAGAAATTCAAGGTATACAGGGTGAGAAATAAGACTGTCTTTACTCAGAGATGACTTAATTATCCATGTAGGAAATCCAAACTAACTGGTAAAAACATACTCGGAACAAACAAGCAGTTATACCTAGGATGTTAGACACAAGGTTAAAATATAAAAGCCAATCAATTTCCTATATATCTGCAACAAACAAGTGGAATTTATCAATAAAGTTAAAAATAAAATTTACACTAGCACCCCAAAAATTCAGTATGCAAGTATAAATATACTAACAGATATATAAAATATCTACATGAAGAAACCTATTACATTCAGTAATTGTGACAAATAAACCACTCTAGTGTGAGATATTGACAATGGGGAGGGTGGAAGTGTGCTGAAGTAAAAGGTTCATAGGAACTCTGTACCTTATCCTTAATTTTGCTGTAACCTAAAAAAAAATACTCAAAAAATAAAGTCTATTTAGAAAAAAAAATGAAAAGAGATTGAGAAAAGAAGAGTTCTAAAATTATATAAGAAATCAAATTTAAAAATAACCAACTTTATTTCTGAGTGACTATAACAGGCTCTGTTTTCAATTTTTTTGTACATTTTCTAATTTTTCT
The DNA here is from genome assembly GCA_007570785.1 of Antilocapra americana. Lineage (NCBI taxonomy): Eukaryota > Metazoa > Chordata > Mammalia > Artiodactyla > Antilocapridae > Antilocapra > Antilocapra americana. The sequence continues at coordinate 4,162,734 of ML661915.1, read as the reverse complement.
TCTCTTAATGGTCAAGAAAGTCAAAAGATTCTTCAAAAATATCATAGTAGTTAACATCTTTAATTACTAAAGTGCTTTCCACCACATGGTAATTTAGGGCTCATTTTCCTCCTATATGTTGACGTCAACATGTGTAGATCTTGTTAATTTTGCAGGTGAGTTATAAGGCATTGAAAGGGCTTGTTTACTGTTTAAACACATTGGCCAGAAATTGACATGCTCTACTGCTGATTATATTTTATCAGCAAGTACTAATCACAAGACAAAATCTAGAAACAAGAGCAACTAAGGAATACAGTATTTGGCCTTTCAAACTTTTTTTAGTGACAACTGTATATTATGTAAGAGGAAACAGTGCTATGGATGGTTATCTGTTTCTGTGCCTGCATACTCAGTCATGTCTAACTCTTTACAACCTCAGGGACTGTAGCCTGACATGTTCTGCTCTCCAAGGAATTTTCTAGGCAAGAATACTGGAGTGGGTTTGCAATTCCTACTCCAGGAAATCTTCCTGACCAAGGAATCAAACCCACATTACCTGCTTGGCAGGTGGATTCTTTACCACTGAGCCACTTGGGAAGCAACAGAGATATATCTAGAAATAGAATTACTGCTGATAGACTAGGGGCTTCCCTAGTGGCTCAGTGGTAAAGATTCTTCTTGCAATGCAGAAAACCTGGGTTGGATCCCTGGATGGGGAAGATACCCTAGAGGAGGTTATGGCAACCCACTCTAGTACTCTTACATAAAGAATCCCATGGACAGAAGAGCTTGGCAGGTTGCAGTCCATAGGACACGACCGAAGTGACTAAGCAGCAAATGAGAGATTAATTAGAGTTGAGAATCATTAATGGGGAAGATTCAAAAGCAATGAATGATGCATAGAACAGTCATTCCATTTATGGCAATAGGACATAAATCATAGTTGGTAATGCTAGTGATATTAAAATTAAGTCAAAATCTTAGTTTGGGAAATTTTAACGTTCAGTTCAGTGACTCAGTTGTGTCTGACTAGTCGCTATGACCAACCTAGACAGCATATTAAACAGCAGAGACATTACTTTGCCAACAAAGATCTGTCTAGTCAAAGCTATGGTTTTTCCAGTAGTCATGCATTGATGTGAGAGTTGGACCATAAAGAAAGCTGATTGCTGAAGGATTAATGCTTTTGAAATGTGGTGTTGGAGGAGACTCTTCAGAGTCCCTTGGACTGCAAGGAGATCCAAACAGCCAATCCTAAAGGAAATCAGTCCTGCACATTCATTGGAAGGACTGATACTGAAGCTAGGGTTCCAATACTTTGGCCACCTGTTGCAAAGAACTGACTCATTGGAAAAGACCCTGATGTTGGGAAAGATTAAAGGCAAGAGGAGAAGGGTAGGACAGAGGATGAGATGGTTGGGTGGCATCACCAACTTGATGGACATGAGTTTGAGCAAGCTGTGGGAGTTGGTGATGGACAAGGAAGCCTGGCGTGCTGCAGTCCATGGGGTTGCAAAGAATAGGACATGACTGAGTGACTGAACTGAAATGAGGATGACCCTGCCCATAAGAACAAGACCCAGTTTCACCCACAGTCAGTCTCTTCCATCAGGAAGATTTCATAAGGCTCTTATCTTTATCCATCAGAGGGCAGACAGAATCAAAACCACAATCACAGGAAACTAACCAAAGTGATCACATGGATCACAGCCTCGTCTAACTCAGTGAAACTATGAGCCATGCCATGTAGGGACACCCAAGATGGACAGGTCATTGTGGAGAGTTCCGACAAAACGTGGTTCACTGGAGAAGGGAATGGCGAACCACTTCAGTGTTTTATCTTGAGAACCCCATGAACAGTATGAAAAGGAAAACTGACAGGACACTTAAAGATGAGCTCCCCAGGTCAGTAGGTGCCCAGTATGCTACTGGAGAGGAGTGGAGAAATAACTTTAAGAAAGAATGAAGAGATGGAGCCAAAGTGAAAACAGTGGCCAGTTGTGGATGTAACTGGTGATGGAAGGCAAGTATGATGCTGTAAAGAACAATATTGCATAGGAACCTGGAATGTTAAGTCCATGAATCCTTGTAAATTGGAAGTGGTCAAACAGGAGATGGCAAGACTGAACATCAACATTTTAGGAATCAGTGAACTAAAAACCTATAAGCAATCTAAATATCTACTAACAAAAGGATGGATAGACAGATACTTGTCATATATTAGCAGATAAACCATACAACAATGTAATTATTGAACTATAGAAACAACTAACAAGACAGATGGATCACAAAAAAATGATGCAAAACACAAGAAAACACTGAATCATAAATCTACTATATAAATTCATAAAACAGATAATAAAATGTTTTGATTTTTAAAAATGCTTACTTGAAAGCGAAAGTGAAAGTCACTCAGTCATGTCCAATTCTTTGCAACCCCATGGCCTATACAGCCCATGGAATTCTCCAGGCTAGAATATTGGAGTGGACAGCCTTTCTCTTCTCCAAGGGATCTTCCCCACCCAGCGACTGAACCCAGGTCTCCTGCACTGCAGGCTGATTCTTTACCAGCTGAGCCACAAGGGAAGCCTTAGGGGGCAAAAGTATAAAGAAAATAAAGGAAGTGTTAATCAAAAAATTTGGGATATCGGCTGAGTCCAGGATGCAAGGGGAAGTTTCTGAATGGTGAAGATAAATGCGAGGCTTTGGAGTCATGGAGGCCTTGACATATGTGTGATTATAATAGTTTGTGATTAACGATTTTTTTCTTTAAAATGTATGTGTGTTTCTGTCAGTCTTCTGTCCATATATATATCACAATTGGGAGAAAAATTTCCTATTAAAAAGCAAATGAAAAAAAAATGAGAACAGCAAAAAAAAAAAAAGGCAAAACAAAACAAACAGCCTCAAACAAGACAAAACAAAATCAAACACTGAATGAACAAAGAAAGGAGCAGCATTCAGAATTAGCAAGATTGGATAGCCAACTGGAGGTTACTTTCTGAAACCTTGAAGCCTTAATATGTTTTCTCTGATTATTATTCCATTGATCAATTTGCAAAATGAATTTATAATCAGAAAGTGATTATAAACACATTTAGCAAAAGAATGATTCAATCAGATGAGTTACTCACTTTGAAAATTATCATTTTTTAAACATATATACACACTTCAAAAATTTCCCCTTTTAATATATCTACATATGGAGAGTGTCAAATCTATCATTGGAGCCCACACAGAAGCCCAATGTCATATTAAATCTAAATTTATTATGAATATCTGTATCCTCAAAATTCATTCTAGTATCCTAAAAAGCTTTCTAGGTTATATGTAGACAGATAGTTTACAGGTTTTAGCTGTAGTGAGGAATATATTATCTTAACTATGGCAGCTATTATATCCATATCAGATCTAACTGGACCTTACTCTGCAGTCATCAAAGTGTAACATGTACTTATTTTGTGACTTGCTTTATTATAATACTATGTTGTCTCTAGTGAGAGTGGAATTTTAATTATGGTGTTTTTCTCCCTCTTGATCTTTCTCACTGTCTTCCTAATTATGGTGGGAATATTGTCTAATAAAAGTATCAGATCACTTCAAAAAGAAAAGGAAAAACAAAGCAACATAACTGGAGTTATGTCTATACTCTGTTTTATAATGGAGCTTGAATTGCTTTAGCTGCTGAACTTAATCATAACTACTTTAACCTTTTTATTTTAATGCTTAAATATATTCATTATTATCTAAGTAGAATTACCTACAAAAATAATATTTGATTCTTTTCTGGATTAAAATAATAATATGCCCTAAATTATGTCATTGATTTAATCTTTGTCCAAATAAAATCAGAAGCTACTGAAGACATTTGAGAAGAGGAATGGCAAAATTTAACTTAATATGTAATGTGTTGAAACTGAGACACATAAAATCCGTACATATTAGATCTATTTTTTTTTCTGTTTTTTAAAATTGAATAAAATTTTCTTTAAATTCTGTAGTGCATTACAATTTCAAAAAGTTTCAAAATACAAGATTTCATATAGTCCCATAATAACCCTTTTCCTCCTCTACCCTTTACTTGCCCCTCCCCCTTCCCTTTTCCCACTGGTAACCACAAATTTATTTTCTATATCTGAGTCTACTTCTTTTTCATTTTATTAACTAGTTTGTTGTATTTTTTACATTTCACATGTAAATGATAACAAAAGGATTTATTTATTCTTAATTCAATGAGAACTTCACTTTCAACATGACCAAAACCTTTATTTTATTTTTTATTAACTTACTGAATTCTGTAAGAAAGCAAAATGTACTGAGCACCATCTTAACAAAGTATTACACTGATTTTTGGTAATTAGGTACCATTTTGCCAACTCACAAGGAATTAAGTTCAATGTAACTTGTCTAGTGCTTTTCAAAGGACAAGAAGCTATGTCCTGCCAAAATCTCTTATAAATGAGATATAGATTCTTGAACTCTGAGTATACTGATTCACTGTGACAGATTATATGCTAGATAAAAATTGTATCTAGATAATAAAAGATAAAAGAATTAAATGGCTTTCAAATATATGCTTGATAACTGAGTTGATATTTTATTGAATTAGTTTTCTTATCTTAAGAGGCTTTTCTTTATTTCTTAAAGTCAAAAATTATATATGTAGGAAGGGATATATACAGTGGGTATATTTATATATAAAATTATGAGTCATGGCTTATTGAAATTAGATATGAGCAAATTCTAGCTTTATAATAATTTATTAAAGAAATTGAAAGAGTTAATTCTTAGGTCGGTTGATAAGGAGTCCAGGCCCCTCAGCAATTTTGGAAAACTCAACAATGGCCACAGGGCTGGAAAAGGTCAGTTTTCACTCCAATCTCAAAGAAAGGCAATGCCAAAGAATGCTCAGACTACTGCACAATTGCACTCATCTCACACGATAGCAAAGTAATGCTCAAAATTCTCCAAGCCAGGCTTCAGCAATACGTGAACGATGAACTTCCAGATTTTCTAGGTGATTTTAGAAAAGGCAGAGGAACCAGAGATCAAATTGCCAACATCTGCTGGATCATCAAAAAAGCAAGAGAATTCCATAAAAACATCTATTTCTGCTTTATTGACTATGCCAAAACCTTTGACTGTGTGGACCACAATAAACTGTGGAAAATTCTGAAAGAGATGGGCATACCAGGCCACCTGACCTGCCTCTTCAGAAACCTGTATGCAGGTCAGGAAGCAACAGTTAGAACCGCACATGGAAAAACAGACTGGTTCCAAATAGGAAAAGGAGTACGTCAAGGCTTATAAAGTCACCCTGCTTATTTAACTTATATACAGAGTACATCCTGAGAAATGCTGGGCTGGAAGAAACACAAACTGGAATCAAGATTGCTGGGAGAAATAGCAATAACCTCAGTTATGGAGATGACACCACCCTTATGGCAGAAAGTAAAGAGGAACTAAAAAGCTTCTTGATGAAAGTGAAAGAGTAGAGTGGAAAAGTTGACTTAAAGCTCAACATTAAGAAAATTAAGATCATGGCATCTGGTCCAATCACTTCATGGGAAATAGATGGAGAAACAGTGAAAACAGTGGCAGAGTTAATTTTTCTGGGCTCCAAAATCACTGCAGATGGTGATTGCAGCCATGAAATAAAGATGCTTACTCCTTGGAAGGAAAGCAGTGACCAACTTAGATAGCATATTGAAAAGCAGAGACATCACTTTGTCAACAAAGGTCCATCTAATCAAGGTTATGGTTTTTCCAGTAGTCATGTATGGATTTGTGATTTGGATGGTGAAGAAACCTTAGTGCCAAAGAATTGATGCTTTTGAACTGTGGTGTTGGAGAAGACTCTTGAGAGTCCTTTGGACTGTAACGAGATCCAACCAGTCCATCCTAAAAATGGGTAGTTTGAGCTTTGTTTGGCATTGCTTTTCTTTGAGATTGGAATGAAAACTGACCTTTTCCAGTCCTGGGACCACTGCTGAATTTTCCAAATTTGCTGGCATATTGAGTGCAGCACTTTCACAACATCATCTTTCAGGATTTGAAATAGCTCAACTGGAATTCAATAACTTCTACTAGCTTTGTTTGTAGTGATGCTTTCTAAGGCCCATTTTACTTTACATTCCAGGATGTCTGGCTCTAGGTGAGTGTTCATACCATCGTGATTATCTGGGTCATGAAGATCTTTTTTGTATATTTCTTCTGTGTATTATTACCACCTCTTCTTAATGTCTTCTGCTTTTGTTAGGTACATATAATTTCTGTCCTTAAGTTCATCTATAACAAGTTGTAAGTTCAGACTGAAGAAAACATACAAATTGCATTTCACCAGGTAATTTGATTTTTATCACCTCCTCTTAAAATCTTCAAGGATGAACTAGACATTATTCTCTTTGAGTTGCTACATAGCATAGAAAATTAGAAGGCCTTATAATTCATTTAATAAGGTATCATAACTGGCCATTAAGACATCACAAATCAATAGTGAAGATGATTCACATTTTTCTAAGCAAACACAAAATTATCAACTCAAATATTAGGAAATCAAGTTAGAAGTTTTAATTAGTTACAAGAGAGAAAGTCTGCTGATCTGATATTAAAACAATCAACAAAACAATTAATCAAAAGCTTAATGATAATATTTGTCAATTTCTATTACATAAATGCACTCATCATTGTCTATTTCAAGTTAACAATGATATATTACCTAACACTGAGTTAGGAAGAAATAAGCATAGCATTTCTACTCTACAGATGCAATAGACATACTAATAAATTACCTCAAAAGCAGAGATGACAGTAAAATTTAGTAAAAAAGGTAGTTACAAATTTTGATTCATTATATTTGTTTTTGATATTACTGTAACTTTACATCCTTTCACTTGTAAAAGTATCTGTATTTAACATGTGTAAAATTTTTCTGAATATTTAACAGTAGGCTATTGGAAGCCTACATAAGCTGACCCTGGTGTACCACTGCATTCATTTATTTATCAATCTGCATATGTATTCAACCAAACATGAAACAATTGGTGGAGGCCCAACTTTATGCCCTGCTCTTAAAGAGCTCATTGTGTGTTCTGTAGAGAATCTAAATTTTGCTTTGGATCAGGTGAAAAGCAGAGTCTTTCTATGTTATGCAATTTGTTTTAATGAAGTCAGAGACTCTTCATAAATCAGTGTCCACAAAGAGGTATTTATTTTTATCATATATTGAGGTTGTGCTGTGCTGTGCTTAGTTGCTCAGTTGTGTCTGACTCTTTGCAACCCCTATTGAAATTAAGAGCATGCAATTGCAGTTTATCTTAGAAGGAAATGTTTAATGTCTCTTCATAGATTAAATTAATTTTCACAAAATAAAAAATAAAAATCACAAAAATGCATATTCCTTTGGAGAAGAAAAAAACTTTACAGTATAAAATAACAATAAGTAGAAATCTCAATTAAATAAAAGTGGAAAACCAGAAGGGGAAGCTCTTATGCCCTGCGACAAAAGTAGAACCCAACGGAAGAAGACAAACTTTTTTTTTTCCTGGCAAGAATTCAGCCAATGGAAGTTGTGGATTTTCTTACCTGAACTCTCCTAGTTTACTTTTTCCCTTTATAAAAGCATTCTCCTTCCCTTATCTTGTGTGGACTTGCACATGGCTCACCATGTTTGCAGACTCCAAAGCAAAATTCTCTGTTGATTCCCAATAACCTCAGTCTTTGTTGGAGAAACATCTGGCCATCTATTTGTATTAGGGCAACATAACAGGTAAACAAAAAGATAAAAATAAGCCTTTTGTAAAACTTTATAAAGATTACATACATGCAAATGTTTCTAACTTATAAAAGATTCATTGGCTGAGATTCTAAAGTTAGGTTTCTTTTATATTACTTTAGACAATTCTTAAAAAAAATAGGGAAAAGTTGTATGGCTGAGAGTTCTGCTCTCAAAAGTAAAAATGAAGTGCATTTTTCTCATTAACTTCAATAAATGAGCTAATGTATTTCTCGCTGCTGGTTACATGAAAATATTATAAAGTCAACACAATAGATTAAATCCACTCAAAAAATATTTTCTTCCCAGTATGAATAGCAACAGCTTCTTCTGTCTGTTTTGATGTTAAGTCAGTTTCAGAATATTGGAAAGCAACAGAGCCAAAGTTCACTTATATTTACTTTGGTGGAATGTGTCTCCTGGATTAAGTGTAATTATCATCTAAGTGCATCTTTGATAGAAGAATATGACTTAGGGCAATAGTTTATATTATAAGTGAAGTAACTATTATAGATGAAAGGATTTTTTTTTTGTTTTGTTTTACTTTAGAATGAAAGTAATGAAGGACATATGGAACATCATGTGATTTACTATCACAGATAATATTTTGGGAGGATAGAAAAACTAAGTATCTTGTTGACAGGTTCTTTATTGTACCTAGTGAGCCAATTTTATTAAAAATAAACAGAGAATGCTTAGGCTATGATAGTAGTCTTCTAAAATGTTTCTTAAATGTTTGATTTGTCACATTATGATTGTAGTTAGAAGTACTAAAATTAATTTGTTGTTTATGCTAAACTGAGGAATCTGAAACTAGAAAACAGTTAATTCTTATAATTTCAAAAAGTCATAAAAGTTACATTTCTTTTCAACCTGATATATGAAATAAAGTAGCCATTTACAGGAAATATAGAATGTCTGTGCAATGGAATATATGTATCCTTCAAAGAGTACCCACAACCTATAAAAAACAGAAATCCTTAGAATGACAAATAAAATATGAGTCTATGATCTATACACATAAAGCCTAAACACACACACACACACACACACACACACACACACACACACACATTGTCATATAGAATCACTGAAAGATATTTAATTCTATCTAATTCATCAGTTCATTTGTAAACATTGTTCCCCCTGATTTGGAAAGCTGTTATTCTTCCAGATTTAGCTTCTCAATTCCCAATTGTGCTACAAGAGAGCTCAGATTCTACTTATTCCAGGATAATTCCCTTATCATTCTAGGATGAAATCTATAATCACCTCTGTGCTACTGCAGATCCCTTTGTATAGTATTACTGGATTACTCATGTAGCTCTGTTGAGATAATTATTTTACTGAAATTGAATCTCACTATGCCAGTTTTTTAACAGGAACAGTTTTCTTTCTTTCTTTCTTTTTTAAACTCTCTCCAAGCCCTTAGACAGTATGTAGTATATTTTCTATGAATGTTTATTGAATGAATTAAAATGTATTTATGATGACCATTTAAGTAGAAAAAAACAGAATATGTATTCTTTATCAGTCAAGAAAAATATCTTTTTTTCTAACAGCAGCAGCAACAGCATGGTGATTTCACATTTTGCTTTTAAGAAAAATATCTACGTATTCATCAACGTTTATTGTATCAGTGATATCACTAATACTCTCATCTATAAAAGATACTATAGATCATATTAATCAATTTTATAACCATGCTACTCAATTAATAAGTCAATCTTTGATCTATCTTTTCAAAATAAATTTTCTAGTTACTTTTATAAGTTTCAGCTGCATTGTTTTAGGTCATTGAAAAAAAATTAATGCAAACAACATAAAGCCAAAATACATTTTTTGTTTATTTTATTTCTATCTTTTATGTAAGATTTTTTTTTCACATTTGAAATGAAAAAAAGTATACTTCATTTAAATTAAAATTTATGTTCCTATTTGAGAATGTGTAGTGATAATAATTAATACATGCATAATGGTTTAGTGGTAAAGAATTCATCTGCCAGTGTAGAAGACAGGTTGGGTCCCTGGGTCAGGAAGATCCCCTGGAGAAGGAAATGGCAACCCAGTCCATTAAACATGCCTGGGAATTCCCATGGACAGAGGAGCCCTGGACGGTTACAGTCCAGGGGGTTGCAAATGAGTCAGACACAACTGAGCAACTAAACAACAGCAACAAAGATCAAGACCTGGAGATCATTGCCTTGCTTCTTTGACAATATGACAGAACATACTCATTTATACATTCCAAGCTCTTTGGAAGAAGACATAATTATTTTGTTGGGGAGCTAGTTACAATCCTCCAGCCTTTTAGTTTTAGGGGATAATCAACAGCTAAGACTATTCTTGCCTGGAAAATTCCATGGACAGAGGAGCCTGGTGGGCTACAGTCTGTAGGGTCACAGAGGTGAACATAACTGAGCGACTGAGAACAGGTATCCATTGAGTTTGGCTGACATTATCTGTTCTTCACATAGATACTTTTGCTCTACATGTATCAAATTGTTTCTCTTGAGATGAGAAGAAAACCTATTTAACTGTCAAGCACAGCCCCCATTCTAACAAAGTGCTTTATATGTGATAAGCTACCAAGACTAGAGGAATAAACGAATGAATGCATGCTCAGACTTTGCTATTTAGTGTCACTGACATAATGGTGTATTATGTATTAAATATATGCCCAGGGATACCTGGGTTGTGAAGTTCCCCTAGAGATGGAAATGACAACCAACTCAAGTATTCTTGCCTGGGAAATCCCATGGATAGAGGAGCCTGAAAGTTTACAGTCCATGGGGTTCCAAAAGGTTGGATTCGACTTGGTGAACAAACAACAAAAATAGCCTATACAATTCCACTGATTTACGTGATTGCAGCTAAATAAATATTTCATATTTAGCAGGTTGCCAATTAAGATGTAAATTATTTTTATAGTCAAAATGTCTGAAAGAAATATCAAGGATATACATAACCTCTACTTAATATACATTACACAGTGTTACATATTCAACTATTATTAATTTTGAAATGGTGTCAAACTGTTAATGTACTTTAAAAAGTCTTCAAAAATTACAAAACTACATTAAATAAACTTAGTAGATCAAAGTCAGAGTGTGAAGTAATTTTTTCCCAAAATTTCAAATAAGTAAAAGCCCCTACCCCCCCAAAAATAAATCTCATTAAGAATGACAAATGTTTTATAAATAAAGTTAGATTAGAAAGCTGGAGTTGTTTTTTAATAGAAACATTGCATCACTTTGAAAGTACTAGGTAAATTAATAAGATTTTAACAGGGAGTACAAAAATGCAAGTCACAACTTGCCTCTAAGTCTCCTTCTTGCCAGGAAAATAGTAACAATGAAAAAATATATTAAAGTAGAATAATTTTTACATATGTACAAAAATAATTTTTTATGTATTGAGATGATAGAACTAATTCAGGAAATCATAGGAATGTCAAATAGTTAAAATTATATTTATTATATTTATTCTACCACTTTATGAAAACAGAATGCTTTATTTTGTAATTATGGTATTCATGTCTCAAAAACACCTTGTTCCAATCGAGACCCCAAATTAATTTATTTTACACAAAAAATTTCTGAAAATAATATTTTATTAGAAATGGTAAATTTTGAAGAGCTTAGTAAACATGTATACTATCTATGATCGAGGTTTTCTGCTAACACAGGGGATAAAAGATGAGGTAAAAATTGTATTCTACATTTAATGCTATTGGAGGCTACAGGGGAATAAAGAGAGTAGATTGTAATCTAATATATGCAGTAACAGTGCTATACATAGGTTGCTTTGTTGTTATTGTTGTTGTTCAGTTGGTAATTTGTGTTCAACTCTTTGTAACTCCATGGTCTGCAGCGTGCCAGAATCCCCTGTCCTTCACTGTCTCCCTGAGTTCGCTCAAATCCATGTCCATTGAGTCAGTGATGCTACGTAACAGTCTCGTTCTCTACATCCCCCTTCTTCTTGTCTTCAATCTTTCCCAGCCTTTGCCTTTTAATACACTGTCTAGAACTGACTTACCTTTCCAACCAAGGAGCAAATGTCTTTTAATTTCATGGTTGCAGTAACCATCCACAGTGATATTGGAGCCCAATAAAATAAAATAATTAATAATAATTCAAAGAAAAAAGTAGGTGGCATGTAAGGAATTACAAGTTAACATACTGATAAAATATGAGCCTTCAATTGTCCTAAATAGAGAATGAGAACATAGGGGAGGGCCAATTATTACAGGCACCTTAACAGATATACTTAATACTGCCCTAAACAAATATATTTTCTTTCTCCTAAACCCTACTTAGAATGTGAAGTTTATTCTGTAGGTGATAGAGCTCCCTGAATGCATAGAAAGTTAAATAATTTAATTTTAGAATTAGAAAAATCAGTCTGCTTGAAGATAGAAGAATGAATTTGAGTGAGTGGGAGAAGAGAAAAGGCACTTATCCCTTCAGGATTATTTTAATATTTACAACTTGTAAGAGTCTACTTGTGATTGATCAAAGTAGGCACGCAGAAGAGGGACATGTATTAAGATGCAACTGAAACAGTTATATTTCCAGGAAAAGGTTTTACCTCCCCTGTTTCTAAACATGTTGTTTGCTTATAATGGTTAGTCATGAGCAATATTTCTTGGATCCTCTTAGATCCAGGCAGGATTTGTGCATGAGCAAGCCAGCTAAGTCACTTCAGTTGTGCCTGACTCCTTGTGACCCTATGGACCGTAGCCTGCCAGGCTCCTCTGTCCATTGGATTCTCCAGGCAAGAATACTGGAGTGGGATCTCATGCCCTCCTCCAGGGAATCTTTTCCACCCAAGGATTGAATCCACATCTCTTATGCCTCCTACACTGGCAGGCAGTTCCTTACCACTTGCCCCACCTGGAAAGCCTCTCTACATAAAGTAGATTATCCCAAATAATACAAGGTACAAAAGCAGCAGAGCTTGAGAACTGATTAGATGTGGTCCATGCATGAGATAGAGAGGCAGACAAACAGAAATATTTAGAGAGGTAGAGAGGGTAGTAGGGATTATTCTCAGATTAAACTAGTTGAATATTTCTCATTTCTTTATATGGTCAGGACTAAAAATTAATACTGCCCTTAACGAATATATTTTCTTTCTCCTAAAATTTTTAGAAATAGTTCTTTCAAATATACTGTTTATTTCTTTCTTTCTTTTTTAAATTGGTTACACTGTTTAAAGATGATGGAATGTTGAAGTCTAAAACTGAAAGTTCTGATATTTTACCTTACTTAAAAGCCTGCCTCAGTTTCATATACATAAACTTATTGAAGATGTCAACACTTAAGTTACAATTCAGTTAGTTCTGGTTCCCCAAAGGCCAACCCCTAAGGTTGATGAGAAGAGGATTAGGTGTTTACCTGCTCTTGAGTGGGTTTACATCACAGGAAAAGAGCCCCCAAATGAAAGGATCCTAAATATTTATAAACTTCTATCTCATCTACTCATACCCTGCTCCAGAGAAATAATTGCTCATTGTCCTGGAATGTATGTAATTGTCCCCAGTACAGCATGGAGAAGGACTTATCTTTTAACCTTGAGATGTTTCTAGGGTGTCTCTCTAGGCTGACATGTTCTCTAATTTTCAAATCATATTCTATGTTCAAAAACACTCCTTCTCTGAAGACCTGAATGGTGCAGGAACATATGAAGTTCAGGGAAAATTGTCTCTTAACACATTTATATATACAACTCAGACACAGATATAGACATGTACAAACACATGGATACACACACTTAGGGTTGATCATCATTATTTGTGAATACAACACTTTCAGGATCACCTACGCACTAACATTTATTTGTAATCCCCCAATCAATAATCAATACAAGCTACGCTTTTGCCTAGAGACAGTAGGAGTCAGTGCAATGTAGTGAAAGAAGCTCAGGTTTTGAGAACAGTTGAGTGGGTTGGATCCTAATTCTGACACCCATTAGTGGGGCTTAATATTTCTGATACTCATTTTCTCTTTTGTAAAATATAGAACATAATTTACCAGATGAGTAGGTTTTAGCATTTAAGATTATATTCTATGTTATATATATATATATATATATATATATATATAGAAATACCTGTATATCTGTATATATCTTCCATTGGAGCCATGGTTTAATATCCACTAGTTCAGGGTTCAGTCTTAAATATTCATTGGAAGGACTGATGCTGAAGCCTGAAACTCCAATACTTTGGCCACCTGATGTGAAGAGCTGACTCATTTGAAAAGACCCTGATGCTGGGAAAGGTTAAAGGTGGGAAAAGGGGATGACAGAGGATGAGACAGTTGGATGGCATCACCGACTCAATGGACATGAATCTGAGTAAACTCTGTGAGTTGGTGATGGACAGGGTGGCCTGGCATGCTACAGTCCATGGGGTCACAAAGAGTCTGACATGACTGAATGACTGAACTGAACTGAATGCAATGTTCAAGGTTATTTAATGGGCAATGACTACTGTGAATGTTCTTTAGTCACCAAGTTGTGTTCGACTCTTCTGAGATGCCTGGACTGTAGCCCGCCAGGCTCCTCTGTCCGTAGGATTTCCCAGGCAGGAATGCTAGAGTGGGTTGTCATTTCATTCTCCAGGGAATCGTCTCAATCCAGGGATTAAACCTGTGTCCAGGCAGAGTCTTTATCTCTGAGCTACCATGGAAGCCCCAATCCTTGTGAATAGCAGAATATATATATAAATTTTCATGAGAAAGCTCATGCTAGGTTCCTTCCTGTCTCCCTTCCTTTCCTTATTCTTTCAGTTCAAAAGTCACTAGATGAGGTTCAGCAAGGCAGGTATTTGTGCTAGTTGGGCAATGATGGCATTGCCCTGCTTGGATGTCAGAGCCTGAGTGGGATGACAAGAACATCCACAGACCCTGGTGTGGGGTGCCTGATGAAGAAGATGCTCATGTGAAGAGTGAGCAGTAGTTACTGCAGTGCAGGTCAATCTGCCTGGCCCAGGATGTCAAAGCACAAGCATGGGAAGAGTGCATCATAAACAGTGTCATTGTCTTTGATGATGAGGGGGGATTGTTTATATAAAGGAAGACTGATTAAGTAAATATATTGAGGATGATAACTCAGTTTTCTCATGGTCAATTTCAACTTGAAAACATACTAGTCATATTTTCAGCAGAGAATATTTAGCATATATATATATATATATATATATATATATATATATATATATATATACCATTTGATCCATATCCTGTTGAATATTTTGTAAAGATACTAATATATGAAACACATTTTTCTTTTGATAATTTTTCAGGATGGATTTTAAGAGTATTGTTGACTTTTCAGTTCAGTTCAGTTGCTCAGTCATGTCTGGCTGTTTGCGACCCCATGAACCGCAGCAAGCCAGGCCTCCCTGTCCATCGCCAACTCCTGGAGTCCACCCAAAGCCATGTCCATTGAGTCAGTGATGCCATCCCACCATCTCATCCTCTGCCATCTCCTTCTCCTCCTGCCCTCAATCTTTCCTAGCATCAGAGTCTTTTCAAATGAGTCAGCTCTTCACATCAGGTGGCTAAAGTATTGGAGTTTCAACTTCAACATCAGTCCTTCCAATGAATATTCAGAACTGATTCCCTTTAGGAAAATGGATTGGATCTCCTTGCAGTCCAAGGGACTCTCAAGAGTCTTCTCCAACATCACAGTTCAAAAGTATCAATTCTTTGGTGCTCAGCTTTCTTTATAGTCCAACTCTCACATCCATTCATGACCACTGAAAAAACCCTAGCCTTGACTAGATGGACCTTTGTTGACAAAGTAATGTCTCTGCTTTTTAATATGCTGTCTAGGTTGGTCATAACTTTCCTTCCAAGAAATAAGCATCTTTTTCACAATCTTATTTGGAGATTTCATCATTTTAATCATACTCAAATACCACCCAAACACATTAAATCAGATTTAACTCATTGGAAATTGAGTTGTACTCGGTTTCTTTAATGAGCAGACATAATACTGGATATACTATGGGATAATAAGTTATTATTTGGAGCTTTTATTATTTTATAACTACCATTTATATATTGGAAGAAATCATATATAATTATAATCCATTGAACATGTCTAGTCCCTAGTCATTGTATATTTGCTGACTTGAATATTTTATTATGTGAGTCAGTACAATGTGGCTAATGAAACAAATAGTAAAAATATATCACATACACCCTATTAAAAGAATTAATATATATCAGATGGTAGGATATGCATGGAACTAAAAATCTAGAATGCTTTCAAAATGCTATTAGTAAGTTTTACATTTAGTTTTTCATTATTTTGCATAATGATTTCCAACACTGGATACTTAACAAGTTAAAATTTCTCTTATCATTTGTATTATTTTGAAATTGTACAATTAAGGCTGAGATAATTATTTTGCTGGACCATTTTTAATTTTTTAACACAATTATTTTAAATATCAATGTACAATTTAGTCAGCTAGAGGAAAATTGCTTTTAAGCAATCCAAGGAGAGTATACTTTGTCTTGTGTGACTGCATTTGCAAAAACAGCTACTGCATAGAACAAAAAGTCTTAAATATATCATTACTGTAGGTTCCCACTGAGCCAGGGAGGATTCACATGAAGCAAGAACCTAAATCTAATCATGTTGATCGAACAACTCTGGTGCATTTCCTGGCTCTTTTGAAAATTTGTTTCATTTGCAGATTTTGCACTTATGGCCATTTAAGAGTAATAAATGAGTTTCTTTTTATATTAGGAATCAATTCTGTTAAGCTTCAGTGCTCTGTCTATATCTACCTCCTGCACTCCATTTCCTAAGTAACTTCCCTGTTCATTAGCAAAGCCTTGCAAATACTGAAGCCAATGATGTGCACTCATATAATTTATGTTCAAATGGTAAAGATGACCTCAAAGGTACAGAGTTATTTTGTGATTCTTCCACCTTTAAAGTCATTATTGCTTAATTTTTCACTCTGCCTGAATGCCATAGAAACATTAGTAGTGGATTCATGAATTACTAATATGGTACTTAGAGGTGAAATGTAAAGACCTCATCTAACTTTGAATATTTGCATATACATTGCAGATAATTAGGTGGCTGATAGGCAATATTGCCCCCCTCCTTGCTGTCGGGGTCTTCAACAATGACAAGATATTTAATACAATAAATTTCTCAGCATAACTTCACTTTAAGAATGTGCAGGTGTGTGTATTTTAGGGTTCTTCGAACTGGCACTTCATTGAAATGCTGTTGTCTTATTTACCTTCAGGTTGATAAAATTAGTCATATTTTATATAAGACCTACAAGTTATCAGCATGAATGCAATTCTTTATTTTGCTTTTCTTTGGTAAGTTTAATAGTCTCTTTTGAACAATATAAGTTAACATTTTCTTAAGTACTACCTATAGAGTCTACCTGTGCATAATATTTATTTTATAAAATGATTAGCATTCTGTGAAAATAAAAGGCAATAAGCAGGCTGGAACACTGTTTTGTTTTAAAGCTGGCATGTGTCTTTTCTTAATTAGCTATGGCTTGCTTGCTCTAGGCCATTTGCTTTAATCTTTGAAAACAGTAACACTGAATATTTATCCTAATGTTTCAAAGTTCACAATGTATTTGCAAATGTATTATCTCATTTGATACAACATATCTGTAAGTTTAATAATTGATGTCTAGATTTAAGCTATAAAACAGTTATTTAGAATGAAATGAGACAAACAGATTTTATCTTTGTTTCTCATTTACATATATTAAATGTGTTTTATAAAATTCTAACTCAGAAATTAAATCATGTATTGAATATGAAATAGAAGATAATACTTATTTGCTACACTAGATCCTACTTTATCAACTGCTTGCCTATAGAAGAAAAAAAAGTGCTCCCTTTTAGGCCAAATAAATAAAAGAATGATAATAGAGACTTTGTTTATGGTTTGTCATTTCATAATAATCCAAGTTTTTATTTGTTTATGACTCCTCTGAAATGTCAGATTTTATTCAACAGATGTTTACAGAGCTGTTATTTTAAATTGGTTTAAGGGAATTAACAACACTGTCTGAGAGTATGTTCTTTTTCCTTTTTATTATTGAATACTTCCTGAGATGCAATAACTAAAATAATAAGTGGGAATCTAGGCTTTAAGATCTTATAGTAATCTCTACATTTTAAGAACTGTGGAGGAATAAAATTGCATATATTTTGCATGATTTTGAAGGGATAGATTCTACAACATGCTAAGAAATTTATGCTTTTATTGAGAATTTTGGGAGGGATTTTGGGAAAAATATTGTTTTTGAAAGTTAACAGCTAGGTTTGGATAAAACCTCTGGTTGATGAAGATACAAGGTTCAACCTTGAGAGATAGTACACATATTACATCCCAAGTGGCTTCATGTCTAGCAAAAGTAAAGATGGAACCTTAAAATACTCAGTAAGATGCTTTCTTAACACTTATATTTATAATGTGATATTTTCATAATAATATCTCTGACTTCCTCATTTAAAAACATACTCTGCCTCATGAATTGAAAAAAAAAAAAGAAAGAAATAGAAGAAAAATCAGTCAAATATACAAACACCACCATCACCATCACTACCAATACCAACCACAAAACACAAAGAAGTCAATGCTTAATTTTGAAGTTATTTTATTTAAAATACAACGTTTTATTTTCTTTTCTTTCCCTAATTTGAATGTTTAAAGTTTGGAAGAATTTTCTTATTGGCTTGTGAAAAAATTGTCTATTTCTGACATGCTTATTTTCCTACTTTACCCATGGCTACTAAAGAAGCATATGGCTAAAGACATGCGTGTCAGATGAATGCAACCCATATTTTGACTCAGATGTAGATGACCAAAGAATAAAAAAGGGAGATGAGGAAAGGGGAGAACCAGTAAGGTTGCAATAAGTTCTGTTAAGACTGTACGTTTTGGAATAATAATGATTGCTATCAAATAAAAGTAAATAGGTCAATACCTGTAATGTGAAGTCAAGCAGGCCTTAGGAAGCATAACTACGAATAAAGCTAGTGGAGGTGATGGAATTCCAGTTGAGCTATTTCAAATCCTGAAAGATGATGCTGTGAAAGTGCTGCACTCAATATGTCAGCAAATACGGAAAACTCAGCAGTGGCCACAGGACAGGAAAAGGTCAGTTTTCACTCCAATCCCAAAGAAAGGCAAGGCCAAAGAATGCTCAGACTACTGCACAATTGCACTTATCTCACACACTAGTAAAGTGATGCTCAAAATTCTCCAAGGCAGGCTTCAGCAATATGTGAACCATGAACTTCCAAATGTTCAAGGTGGTTTTAGAAAAGGCAGAGGCACCAGAGATCAAATTGCCAACATGAGCTGGATCATCAAAAAAGCAAGACAGTTCCAGAAAAACATCTATTTCTGCTTTATTGACTATGCCAAAGCCTTTGACTGTGTGGATCACAATGAACTGTGGAAAATTCTGAAAGAGATGGGCATACCAGACCACCTGATGTGCATCTTGAGAAACCTGTATGCAGGTCAGGAAGCAATAGTTAAAACTGGACATGGAATAACAGACTGATTCTAAATATGAAAAAGAGTATGTCAAGGCTGTATATTGTTATCCTGCTTATTTAACTTACATGCAGAGTACATCTTGAGAAACGCTGGGCTGGAAGAAGCACAAGCTGGAATCAAGATTGCTGGGAGAAATATCAATAACCTCAGATATGCAGATGACACCATCCTTATGGCAGAAAGTGAAGAAGAAATAAAGAGCCTCTTGATGAAAGTGAAGAAGGAGAGTGAAACAGTTGGCTTAAAGCTCAACATTCAGAAAACTAAGATCATGGCATCTGGTCCCATCACTTCATGGGAAATAGGTGGGGAAACAGTGGAAACAGTGTCAGACTTTATATTTTTGGGCTCCAAAATCACTGGAGATGGTGATTGCAGCCATGAAATTAAAAGATGCTTACTCTTTGGAAGGAAAATTATGTCCAA
This sequence comes from Antilocapra americana, assembly GCA_007570785.1. NCBI lineage: Eukaryota > Metazoa > Chordata > Mammalia > Artiodactyla > Antilocapridae > Antilocapra > Antilocapra americana. The sequence continues at coordinate 4,142,978 of ML661915.1, read as the reverse complement.
CCTAGATAGCATATTGAAAAGCAGAGACATTACTTGGCCAACAAAGGTCCATCTAGTCAAGGCTATGGTTTTTCCAGTGGTCATATATGGATGTGAGAGTTGGAGTATAAAGAACACTGAATGGCAAAGAACTGATGCTTTTGAACTGTGGTGTTGGAGAAGACTCTTGAAAGTACCTTAGATTGCAAGGAGATCCAACCAGTCCATCCTAAAGGAGGTTAGAGATTGCAAGGAGATCCAACCAGTCCATCCTAAAGGAGGTTAGTCCTGGGTGTTCATTGGAAGGATTGATGTTAAAGCTGAAACTCCAATGGTTTGGTCACCTCACGTGAAGAGTTAACTCATTGGAAAAGACCCTGATGCTGGGAAGAATTAGGGGCAGGAGGAGAAGGGGACAACAAAGGATGAGATGGCTGGATGGCACCACCGACTCAATGGACATGGGTTTGAGTAGACTCTGGGACTGAATTGGTGGTGACAAAGAACTTTCTAATTATAATAACTGCCTTAAGTTTCTAAGGCAGAAATTAAAGAAAAATAACTTCTTGGTACACATTTAAACTAGAAATTTTTAAGAGGTTAATTTGGTAACTAATGTGAACTGACTACCTGAATATCAGTAATGATAAAAAAAAATCCTTAATCCTTATTTATTCTCTTACCTAGAACCATTAGCTGCAACACACTGAGCAGGGTAGCTGGGGCGGTGCACTGAGCCGGAGGTTGGGGGTGGTGTTTGGGAGGACCTACCCCGGCTGGAGGTCGCAAAGAGTTGGACACGAATGAGCGACTGAACTGAACTATCTAGAACTCACAAACCAAGATATTTTGTTTTCATTTAATTTATATATAGCACAAATATAAATAATAGTACTGGAAATTTTTAGCTATTTGCTAATCTTTGTTCATATCTTCTTGGCACAGTGGAACAAACATGAGTTTGGGTAGACTCTGGGAGTTGGTGATGGACAGGGAAACCTGGTGTGCTGCGGTTCATAGGGTCGCAAAGAGTCGGACATGACCGAGTGACTGAACTGAGCTGAAATCAGTCATTAATAGTAATATAGTCCACCACCATGCCATATTGAAAGGTTTTTCAGGGTAAGACCACTCAGTTTTGCTTTTAATCTTGTCAGGTTCTAAAGGCAGAAATAGTCTTTGAAATATACATCTTCACTTTCCCTTTAGGAATTTGGTATAATTGAAATCTGAAATGACATCTCTTGTTATAAGCTTCTTTTGAGGTTATTAATGTAAATGTGAATTTCTCTTAATATGTAATCAATGTATTTATTGCTTTTTCCCCAGTTACTCTTTCATTTTCCTCATTTCTACTTAAACTCTTCCACCTCTGAAGAACACATTAAGTTAAGTCATTGTGTTGGTCTAGATTTCAGGAAATAATAATAATATAACAAATTTCTTCCCTTGAGCCCACTCCCATTCACACAGAATAAGTTAAATAGGTGTAGAAGGATTGGGGTATTTTTACTGCCAGCCAATAATACTGAATTCACTGTTAACTCTAATTTTGCCAGATGTAGCAAAGGCACAATTTGCCCCATAAAGTCCTTAGGGATTATGACATAAAGCTTAAAATATAGCTTCAATTTTTGCTTAGGAATCATCCCTGTCCTGGTATTTAAGGTACTTATTGGAGCCTTGGTCCTATGACTTCTGCATCAAGTAGGGAAGATAATGCTGAGGTAATGCGAGCAAGGAAGAACAAAGTATGGTCTTTATACTAGCAGCCTCCAACTCTTGTCAAGAACTGCACAGTTCTACCAGCATTCTGCCAACTTGCTCCCAGATCCAAAAGAAAAATACAGAAATCTATCCGGTGTGGCATCCCTCCTATTTTCCCCCACTTGGGTGTAAGCATGTGCTTATTACATGATGACTCAGATGGTAAAGAATCTGCTTCCAATGCAGGAGACCCATGTTCAAGTCCTAGGTTGAGAAGGTACCATGGAGAAAGAAATGTCAACCCACTCCAGTATTCTTGCCTGAAGAACCCCAGGGCAGAGGAGCCTAGCTGGCTACAATCCAAGGGTCAGAGTCAGACATGACTGAACCACTAATGCTACACCCTCTTGAAGGCATATGAGCCAGCTCTTCATGCATACCTCTCTGTTTTAGACAATGAGTGTTTCAACTGCCTATTCTAATTCTCTATCAAACTATTACTCTGAGGAGGCTATATTTCTACCTACAAATGGACATTACAGGCTGTAAAATATGTTGTGCATGTGTGCATACTCAGTTACTTCAGTCATGTCTGACTCTTTATGACCTTATGAACTATAGGCCACCAGGCTCCTCTGTCCATGGATTTTCTAGGCAAGAACACTGGAGTGGGTTGCCATGTCCTTCTCCATGGGATCAGGGATTGAATCCATGTCTCTTGCAGCTCTGGCAATGCAGGCAGACTCGTTATCATTGGGCCACTGGAGAATTCCCATAAAGTGTGTTCCTTTGTATGAATAAATGATGACTGGCCATCCAAATTGGCACAGTAAATACTATTCTAGATCTTTTTCATTACTCTTAGCTTGTGTACCTATCACCCTTAAAGCAAAATCCAGTCAAGAATTAGTGTCTATTCCTGTCAAGATGGAGTGCTCACTCACCTAGAGCCAGACATGTTGGAATGCAAAGTCAAGCAGACAATAGGAAGAACCTCTACAAACAACGTTAGTGGAGGTGATGGAATTCTAGTTGACTTATTTCAAATCCTAAAATATGATACTGTGAAAGTGTTTCCCTCAATATGCCAGAAAACTTGAAAAATTCAGCAGTGGCCACAGGGCTGGAAAAGGTCAGTTTTCATTCCAATCCCAAGGAAGGGCAATTCCAAAGAATGTTCAAACTACTGTACAATTGCACTCATTTCACATGCTAGCAAAGTAATGCTTAAAATTCCCCAAGCTAGGCTTCAGCAGTTCTCAGTGAATTGAGAAGTCCCAGATGTTCAAGATGGATTTAGAAAAGGCAGAGGAACCAGAGATTGAATTGCCAACATCCATTGGATCAAAAGCAAGAGAATTCCAGAAAAACATTTACTTCTGATTCATTGACTATGCTAAAGCCTTTGACTTTGTGGATCACAACAAACTGTGGGAAATTCTTCAAGAGATGGGAATACCAGACCACCTGACCTGCCTCCTGTGAAACCTGTATGCAGGTTAAGAAGTGACAGAACCAGACATGGAACAACAGACTGGCTCAAAATTGGGAAAGGCTCTATATTGTCACCTTGCTTATTTAACGTATATGCAGAGTACATTATGTGAAATGCCAGACTGGATGAAACACAAGTTGGAATCAGGATTTCCAGAAGAAATATCAATAACCTCAGATATGCCAATGACACAACCCTTATGGCAGAAAGTGAAGAGGAACTAAAGAGCCTCTTGATGAAGATGAGAGAGGAGAGGAAAAAAGCTGAGTTAAAACTCAGTGTTCATAAATGAAATCATGGCATCTAGTCCTTTCACTTCATGTTAAATAGATGGGAAATAATGGAAACAGTAACAGACTATTTTCTTGGGCTCCAAAATCACTGCAAATGATGATTGCAGCCATAAAATTAAAAGATGCTTGCTTCTAGGGAGAAAAACTATGACCAACATAGACAGCATATTAAAAAGTAGAAACATGACTTTGCTGATTAAGATCCTTGTAGTCAAAGCTGTGGTTTTTCCAGTAGTCATGTATGGATGTGAGAGTTGGACCATAAAGAAGGCTGAACATAGAAGAATTGATGCTTTTGAGCTGTGGTGTTGGAGAAGACTCTTGAGAGTCCCTTGAACTGCAAGGAGATCAAACCAGTCAATAATAAAGGAAATTAGTCCTGAATATTCTTTGGAGGGATTGATGCTGAAGCTGAAGCTCCAATATTTTGGCCTCCTGATGCAAACAGCCTACTCACTGGAAAATACCCTGATGCTGGGAAGGATTGAAGGCAAGAGAAGAAGGGGAAAATAGAGAATGAGAGGGTTGGCTGGCTTCACCAACTCAATGGACATGAGTTTGAACAAGTTCCAGGAGACGGTGAAGGGCAGGGAAGCCTGGTGTGGTGCAGTACATTGGGTCACAAAGAGTTAAACATGCCTGAGCAACTGAACAACAACTTGTCAAGAAATTTTTATGGTCACTTAGGGCTACCAACAGCAGTTTGATTTGCCAGCTATGTTCAGGGTCTTCCCCACAGGAAATCTGTCACACAGACATCTCTGAAGTCTTTGTCTCTTTTGCTGACAGAATAGTTCTTACTAATATTTTGTGCCTCAGAAAGTGCAAGAGTACATCTAGATTCAATCCATCTCTCTTTGCTGCAGAACCTCCATGCTGGCTCAGTTCATGGAGCCAGTTGGTCACCTTAAGTGAGCACATGGTGATATGTACTTGTCAATTTCCATTGTTCTCTGAGCCTGGAAAGGTGTTCTTCTAATGAATATTAACATGTCCTATATATTGCACCAATTACATTTCCATAAGACTGTGTCTCAACATGCATTCCCTTAATAGACCCAGGTCTCCATTGCCCTTCTATCTGACCATATTGTTCAGGCAATCAGTCAATGCTAATAAGTCAGTAAAAATCCAACCATGGGGTTGTTTTTTTTTTTTTTTTTTTTTTAACCATTTTGAAACTCCTTCATCATGGCTAGGATTACAGAATGAAATTCAGCCAGCAAGCTCATGTTTTTGTTTATTTTTCCCTTTCTTTTATCAGAATGTCATCCTTAAAAATAGGATGTTGTCCATTGACCTTGAAATTCCCACAAACCACAAACCAAGCAGCTCTTTGTTGGTTAGTAGAGAGCTGTTCAAAGGGTACTGTCCAAGTGATGACAGAATCTTGCATCTCCTCATTCAGTCCCAAAGTTAGTCCTAGGTGAAAATAGGCTCCCTGATACTGAGGCATCATCCTTGCATTCCTCAAGTAGCATAATTCTGTATAAACCATTTTAATATCATTAAGGATCTTTACTGGGGACTTCCTCCCCATTTGAGTGTTTTTCTAAGTCATCGAAAACATTATGGGTCATTTCAGATTTCAATATTATTTTATGTCTTTCAGTTAAAAAAATAGTTTCAACTCATGTCAAAAAGCAAGCTATTAATTGACTCTCAAATGGAAATCATCTAGTCCGGAGTTCCCACTAGTTGTTACTAAGAGGAGTTCACAGGATTTTGTGATAAGCTTCAGCCTATACTCCATATATGACTATTATACAGAGAATTTTCCAGACTGTATTGCAACTTCTGTTCTACACTGTGTGTGGGTCTGGACAATCATCTGTTCTCATTTAGCATGTCCAATCAATATTATTCAATGACCCATATACATAACCTCTCTTTTATAATACTAGGCAGAGGGAACATTCCCCAGTTAGGTATGTCTAGCCCCATAATATACTCCTGTAAAGTAGATACAACTATTTCACATATAGCCTGTTCAAATGCATCAGTTTTCCTCAAGAATTTCACCTTAATCCCCACAAACACTTCTGTCCCTAACTGTAGCCTCTATTAGAACTTAATCAGTAGGTTTTGATTTTACAGTTTTAGGTAGGGAGATGCTCTCTAGTATGACATAATATTTACACAAAACATTTTTTAAAAAGGAGACACAACTTCCTATCTAAGACATGTTTAAATATTACATTTTTTATCACAATTCTATCAATCTTTACATTTTTATATTTTTCCAATTTAATTGTATCCACCATTAGAGCTTTACAAAAGGGTTTTAGTCCATAGTCTTGGGGGTCCCATATCACTTTATGGGATATGAGAATCAGCTTTCCTCCATTTTCTAATAACATGTTCCACATTTCCATCTGACATCTCACCAGAAACACCTTTAACATTCATCTTTTTCTTAACATTCTGTTCATTATCACCACTAGCACCACCTAGGAAGCCAATGTATTCTCTAAGATGCCAGAAATTTTTTATTTATAGCTCTCTTCTTTTCTTTCTGTGTTCTCATCAGAAATTTCCATTAACATCTACATTTCCAACAGTCTCTTAAGACTATTTTTCTCTTTTTTCCCCCTGTCATGAACCTAAAAACTCTTTCAGCCTTTATCCCTACCTAATTCCAAACCCACTTCCCTCAACAACACTACACTTAATGATACCAAAATTTATATTAGCTACAAACTGTTCCAGGCCTCTCTCCTTAAGCTTATAAATGACAATATTTCTATGTTTCTTTACATTGTATGCTCTCTATTCATGTCTATGCATGAGTGCTTCAGGCGTGTCCAACTCTTTGTGACCCTATCAACCCCTATGAGCCATAGCCCATCAGGCTCCTCTGTTCATGGATTCTCCAGGCATGAATACTGGAGTGGGTAGCCATGCCATCGTCCAAGTGATCTTCCTGATAAAGGGATCAAACTGACTTCTCTTATGTCTCCTGCATTGGGCAGGCAAGTGTGTTACCACTAGTGCCACTAGTGGTTCATACCACTTTAATGGGAAGCCCATTTAAGTCTGTATCTCTGTCCAAAATTTTCCTTTTCGTAAGAACAGCAGTCATTTTGGATTAGAGCCCACTGCAATGACCTTATTTTAATTAACTGCTTCTGTAAATATACCCTTTCCAAATAAGGTCACGTTTGGAGTTACTAGACATTAAGAGTTCAGTATATCTTTGGAGGGAGCACAGAATTCAAACTATAACAATAGCACACTAAACACAACTTTATCACATTTCATAACAATTTTATAAAAACAATAAACATTTGCCTTTTTTTCTTAAATCATAATTAAAATATATGATTATTACACATTTACCATCATACACTTCCTAAATTATTTCAATTTAACTATTTCACAACCATGAATTATAACTCACAAGAAACATTAAAGTTTAAAAAATACTGGGACATTTTCTTCCCAACTAGAACAGTCAATATCTTTGTCTGCACAGCCACTTTTTATCCTGCCACATGGCTAGGGTGGCTGCAACAAGTGATAGAATCTCAGGATATGCTTTACAGTGATATTATTTTTCTGGTTTTATTTCTCTTCCATGTAAGTCACTACATCATATGGGAACAGAAATGCGAGGTTAATTGTGACATTACGTTTGCATGAGTTGGTATCTGTGGTTAAAGGTCAGCCAAGATCATATTTTACTTGAGTGAAAAAATGTTACTTTACATGGGGAATTTTCTAGGTGCTTTGACATAACAAATACCATCACACATAACCATGTTTTTTGGTCCAAGAACCTTCACTGATAAATCTTTAAGAAGAGTCTTTGGGTCAGTCCTACAGTTTGGGAAGCCTTCTGTAGGGTGAGGACCACTAGCATTTCCTTACCCTTTCCTATCTGGGTTATGTGGGCTTCTTAAGTGGCTCATTGGTAAAGTATCTGCCTACCAGTAGAGGAGACCTGGGTTCGCAAAGAATTGGGAAGATCCCTGGAGAAGGAAATGGCAACATACTCAAATATTCTTGCCTGGAAAATCCCATAGACAGAGGAGTCTGGCTTGCTACAGTCCATGGGGTCACAACAGAGTCAGACATGATTTAGCAACTAAATCACAACAACAACATCTGGCTTATAGCCAGCCTATGCAGTAGCACTTAAACTCTTGGAGAAGATGCATTGATAAATGTGATGGCAAGAATACTGAGAAATTGAATCATTATCGAACTCTGACATTTACTTTGAAGTAAGTTCTGACATTTTCTAAATCTAGTCAAGAAAATAATCCCATCATCTGCTAAATGATGAGCATCCAGAGTAGTGTGTTAGCCAAATCTCCAGATTTAGTTTCTCTGCAGTCTCGCTTATTTTTATAGAGAAGTTGCAGACTTTTGACAGTGAAGGGTAACAGAAGTGTAACATCCTTCTCACTAATGTATAGGTACTTTCCTGAGATGCTGGTATGATGCTTTATTTTGAACAACTGCTTTTGTCATTTCAAATACCTCTCATGTTAGTATATTTTTTAAGGTTTATAAAATTCTAAATTTTCTTTGAGCTAAAGTTCAAGGCAGTTTTTTGAACCATTTACCTTTCCTGCCTTCAGTTTGGCATAGCTTGAGATAGCTGGAAGAAAAACTTATGCTGTCAAGAAGCCTCCTTCAGTTTATTAACAACACATCATTTGAGGTAGTAATGGTGGATCCAATGATCAGCAACTTATAATTTTACTGTAGTATTAGTTACTACCAGAATCCAAGTATGGCTTATTCCATCTTTTGTTTTGTAGTTTGTTGTTTTGTTTTCTTCCTGGTGATGTTTCCACTAAATAGAGTGTCCAGGGTGCAGGCTAAGATCCATGAAGATGTTCAGGAGAAAAACTTTAGCACACAACTGTTCAAGTGTATTGTTGATTTTCTCAACTGAAATCAAACAAAAAAATTGACATTTCAAGTGTACATCTACAATAAAAAATGATAAGACAGTAAAATAAATAGGATCTAAAAAACATAGGCAAGAATAATATTTAGATTGGTTACCACCAGAAAATTAGAGATAATAATCATATGTGTAGTCCCAAGATCCTGAACAAAGTTATAGCCTTGCCCTTGAGATTTCTTAACTAGAAGAAAAAGGACCTATCGTAGTTATTATCAAACATCTCTGTACAGAGTTCTTTCTCTTACTGTTTTAGAGCATTAAAGGAGTTCAGACAAAACTTTTCTAGGATCATTATTAGTAGGTGTTTAGCACAGAAAAGGAAAACATCATTCTTCTTGTAATATACAAGATAGAGAATTAGATATAATTAATGAAAGGAATTTAAAAGCTGGGTTTTCAAATCCAAAATGCATTCAGGGTCTTCCAAGGTGGGTCAGTGATAAAGAATCCATCTGCCAATGTGGGAGACGTAGGTTCAAGCCCTGATCTGGTATGATCCCACATGCTGCAGAGCAACTAAGTCCCTGTGCCACAATCATTGAGCCTGTGCTCTAGAGCCTAGGAGCCATAACTACTGGAGCTCATGTGCCCTACAGCCCATACTCTGGAACAAGAGAAGCCACCACAATAAGAAACCTGCACACTGCAACTACAGATTACCTCCTGCTCTCTGTAACTAAAGAAAAGTCCATGCAGCAGCAGACCCAGCACAGCCAAAAAAAAAAATCAACAAGATGCATTCAGTATAAAATCAGACCCAGATCCTCAAGAAAAGACGATGCAAGTGTCAACCAAAAATTGGCCTTGCCATGGATGCTGCCATCCACTTCTACAAAGATTAAATCATGTGTTGTCATAGCTGCTTACATCCAACACCCACTGAAGGAGCTCAGGATGTAGAGCAGAAATAAGGCACTCTGTGCTCCAGAAAAACTGGCAGAACAGGTCTTAAGATAGTTAGATATTCTCAGAAGCTGATTTTATTAGCCTGATTCTTGTATTTCCTTATATCCAGAAAAGCACTAAAATCCTTCATAGTGTCTCATGACTAGCAGAAGCTTCACGAGGCCAACATAAACTTTCTAAAAAATAAATGTGCTTGATTGCATGTAATCCCTCTTTACCAAAATCACATATGTTCTGTCCTTCCCCCCAGCTCTTTGGAGCAGTTTCTCAGAGCTATCTGAGGTGCTGTCTCCTGAGCTGCATGCAGTCCTCCTATTGCCCCAAACAAAACTTAACTGAAAACTGTCATATTCTACATTTTTTAAAAATAAGTCAACACAAGAAATCTTCTATGGGCTTTAACTTCATTGAAAAATCTGATCCAGGAATGGAGATAGATTTATTCTCAATCCAAGTCTTGGCACCAAATTCTACAAAGGAACATTTGCTATGAGATTGTAACATATGTTCACACTTTATTCCCCAAACACTGCAGCTTAAGAGACATCTTAGGAAAGGAATTGCTCTACTACCTGATGAAGCAAATGGCTTACATCAGATCATAAACAACACAGGAGTCACGAAAGGTGAACCTAGGTGCAGTCCTACATGTCTAAGATCAGAGAGTATGTGCAGGAGCACATGTCCAGATGAGGAAGACTTCTCATTGAACAGGCACAGGAAGCAGTCTCTGGGCTAAGATCAGTCACTTTCATGTTTAATTATGTTATGTATAATGTATGGGGAATTCCCCAGGGGCTTGTACAGCAAACATCAAAATTAAACACTTAATTTAAAAAAATGAAAATAAAGTTCTACTATTCAGATAAAGTTTTATTCGTGAGAAATAGAATTTACCTGGGACTCTAAGGCCTATAGTTTGATGTTTTTTTCCAGTTATCTTAAAGTTGTGATCTTCTTCTTTGGATGATACATTTAAAAATACAGTGAACTGGGAATTCCCTGGTGGTCTAGTGGTTAAGACTTTGAACTCCCAGTGCAGAGGGTTTAGGTTCAAGCCCTGGTCAGGAAACTAGATCTCACATGATGCAACTAAGAGTTTTTATGCTGCAACTGAAGATCTCACAGGCCTCAATGAAGACAGAAGATTCCAAGGGCCACACCTAAGACCCAGTGCAGCAAAATAAAAGAAATAAATATTTTTTTTAAATTCAATGAGCATCATAAAGCATGATAAATTCATACCAAAGAAGACTGAATCATATTTGCCTTTCAGATGCAATAAATTTATCATACATTAAAAGATATGAGCACTGCTGTAAGCAGTTTAATAACAATTCCGAAAATAAACTACCACCCGTTATAGTCTGTTAGATTAAAATATTTTTCTTAAATTTGATATAGCATACTATCAGTATTATAAATGGTATGCTATAACTTAAAACATATCTAAACCTAAGCATTAATGCACATAACAATAAAACTTAACTTAGCATATCACTACATCACAGCAATTTATTTTTATTTCTAACAAAGTAAATTCTCTGTACTTGTTTATATACAAATTTTATTTTAACTATAAAATATATGAAGTATCTTAAATAATTATAATTTGCATTTATATTTTGCATAGTTTATATACTAAACATCTAATTTATCTCAAGAACAAATCTCTCTTTAAAACAGTGCCATTTCAAATGGTTTGTTGGATAAATGAATAATGTTTTCATCTCATTATTCCAAGGTCAACATTTTAAAAAAATTGTCTCATAATATTAAAAGAAAAATCTTAAACTTTAAAAGGATTCCTATTCAAGATAAGGAAACACCTCCCATATTACTGTCTTTCCAATTCCCACAGTAGCGCTTTATATTATTGAGGGTTTCACAATTCATATTAACTAAATCTGATTAGCCAACAAATCTTATGTTTTATATTACTTTATGGTTTGCTTTATTATCCACAAAAATCATTAACAATATCTAACTGAATATTTATATCCACCCATGATCCGTTTGGAACAAATGGCAAATGACAGTTGAGGGAGACACAAGTATGAATGTTCAAAGACAAAGAGAATATAAAAGAAAAGCCATCAGAAAGAAAGATTCTTGAATGATGAACAGCAGTACAAAGTAACAGGGAAGCATAAACTGAAAGGTTGTGATCTGTATATCCAGACATCAAGAAGAACTTAATCTGCCCTAAGAGAGTTAGAGGATTAAAATGTTAGGTTGCTTGAACATGAGAGTTTGGATGGGGCTTTGTTAAAAGTCATTATAAACAGCAGTTTAATCATAGATCTACTTTCAAACCCTATAAACAGAGAGCTAATTGCCAATCATGATATATTGCCTGGAAAATGTGTGCAAGAGAGCCTGACTAGCTGTATGTTAGGACTGATACTAAGTGAACATGTCTGATTCAAGATCTCTGAAGAAGATGATTTAGCTTCTGGACCAGGGACCAGGCTTGATCACTCAAAAGCTTTTGTGTAGCAGAGTTTTGTTAAACTCTGGGACAGGGAAAGCTTCTGACATAGACGTCAGAAGGGGGACAGAGAGTACCCCCTTGCTAGTCTTAGAAAGGGAGTTATATACTCTTGAAGTTGGTTATTACAATAAATCAAAAGAATGTCTCAAGTTTGTAAAGATCTAACCATACCCACTCCCAAGATATACATTTTAAAATAAAGGGATTAGAATGAACAATAGAAAGAGTTTATCAGACTCACTCCCACAACTATATTTTAAGATGACAGGATTATTCAGGAGGTTCTTCAGAAGGAGAGACATGTCCTCAAGCAGGATACATTGCTGTTATATAATCATTGGTGCACAGTTTAAAGGAAAACACATCTTTGAGCAAGATGAGTTGTTTTCTTGTGCAATGATCAGCTCTGGGCTTAAAGAAAAAAATAAAATAAAATAAAATCATCCTTTTGTCCTCCTTGAGAACCCCAGACCCTATCTCCTCCTCTCTTCCCTGAGAGCCCCACACCCCTTTCTCCTCCTTGGGGACCTTGGACTTCTTATCAACCTGACTTGGAATTGACTCTCTCATTCCCCTCTTTTCTTTTAGGAGAATTATGTTGCCAAGGAAAAGGGGCATCATTTTCATTCCACAACTACTTCCTGCTGTTTTGGTGTGTCACCCCTAAATTATTGAGGTGACATATTCTCCTAACCCTCACATTGAGGGTCTCTGATAGAGGGGCCCCAAATAATATTTGGAGGAGACTGTGGCATGAGTAGGACCTTGGACAACCATTTGTAACATAAAAGCTTTCAGACAGTTAGAAACAAACTACATGGTACAGTTGCAGATATAAGGCAAAATAGTCATTAAACCAATTTAAAACATAATAAAATTAACAGTCCCATTTTGCCCATAGTTAAGGTACAATATATTATACCAGTTCATCTTAGGATTGTTAGATGTTATCACAGAGTTGAAGAAAGCCTTTTTCTAGAAGTGGAGAAATCCACCATGTTAAGCCTTCAGTTGATGAAGACAGGAGTGCTCCATAGACCCAGCAGTTAGACTGATTGTGGAGGCTGGGTCAGGGGTCACTTCCAGGAGTTCTCCTAATATCTGTTGAAAAGATGAAAGCTGAGTCACATAGTTAATTGCAAGGTTTAGGGTCTATGACAATATCTGTGCAGAAATGGTCACCCATTGAGACAGTCCCTTATTCTTAGGGGCAGCTCAAGCCCTCATTAAAGGTATGGGTAAATCTTTGAACCAACTGTCTTGAGTGTCCTGACTTAGCTTTCAGGGGTGTCTTTTAATAATGTCATTAGCCTTTTCAAACTTTCCTGAAGATTGAGATCTCCAGGAACAGTGTAAATTATGTTCAATTCCTAGAGCTTTTGACACCCCTTGAGTTACAGGAGCTTTAAAGATGGAGCCATGGCCATTCTGAACTTTAGAGTTTAAGATCCCACTTACATCCTGAGAAGTCAGTGCAGTAAGATTTTGCCCATTAGTAAATCTATGAGCATCAGGCATTAGGAAAACAATAGTAGTGATTACCCTTAAGCAATGTGGCCAGAGCCTTTATTTTCAGTAACAAAAATACTAAACTCTGATCCTGTGGGCAAGCTTGAAGTTGGAACCTGCAGGAGAGCAGTTTGAGGAGCTTGAAAAGCCTTTTGATTCTCTGAGGGCTGAGTCAGCTTGTCAGTTTCAGCCTGCTGAGTCTCAGTTATAAGTTTATATAAAGGCCCGGCAAATTCCCCATAACCCAGAATCCAAATGCAGCAATAACCTGTATACACAAGAATCCTCTCAATTGTCTTAAAGTCATAGGTAGAAAATGATTTAATACAGGTTTAACTCTAGAAAGCATCCTTCAATCAATGACTGAAAAATATTTGACTCATTCAGGAATTTCAGACAATAAATTATAAGGATTAGGCACTTACTATTGCATCTTGAAAAGTCTCCATTTATCATTTGACTTTTTTTTTACACCCAAAATAGGAGTGTTGCATGGATTATTACAGGGAATTAATAAACCCTGTTCCCTTAAATTTTCAATAATGGGTTTTAAACATTTCTTAACCTCAGGCTTTAGTGTGTACTGTGTTTGGTGTGGAAATAGGTGAGGGTCTTTGAGTTTGAAAATTACATGAGCAGCATTTTGCGCTTGACCTACAGTTCTTCCATCAACCCACACTCTAGAATTGACATTTTGTTCAATTAATGGGAGAGAAAGAATAGGCTCCATATTCATGAAAACAGAGGCCTGGACCTTGACCTTGTTCAGAATATCTCTCCCTAGAAGGTATGAGGGAGACTCTGGCAGGATTAGAAACTCAAGAAAATAGCACAGAGTCTCAGATGCAGCTTAAAGGATGACTGAAATAATAGTGTTTGGCTTGACCAGATTAGCTTCATTATGGTAGTGGATGGGGTGGAAAGCAGATCAGGGACTTCAGTGAGCACAGAGAAACAACCGATGTCCAAAAGGAATCGACTGATTTGCCCCCACAGTTATTTACACCCAGGGTTCCCCGAGTATTTTTGGGATGGGAGTTTATGTGGGGACCCCGGGGGCACTTTCAGTCCCTCTTGTTCTGAGAGTCTCACCCCTGGGGCCTATGCCTCAGAGGGCAGTCTCATCTCCAGTTATTCTAGACTGGACAGGAAGCTGGAGGTGGCTTAGATGCTTGAGGGCAATCTGGCTTGAGGTGCCCCTCCTTCCCACAGTAATAACAAGTCAATTCCTTTTTACCTGGGTTCCCCTAGGTATTTATCCTCAGGCAGTTTCAGAGCAGATCTAATAGTCATTGTTGGGGCTTCAGTCTTTTGCCAGATTCTTTTTTCCTCCTATTTGCCTCCTCATATTCTCTACCATAATATACCATCTGAGCCAGCTGCAACAGTTTTTTAAAGACTGATTGGTCCAAACACCTGTTTTTGTAAGGTATGGCAGATATCTGGAGCTGACTGAATGAGAAATCTATCTTCTAAGCTTCCTTTTAAGATTCCTCCTCCTTTTGAACTTTTGGTATCAACGTCAGTAAACTTGCGGAGAGCCTCCTGTAGTCTAAGAATTTACCAGAAGTTTCCTTCTTTCCCTGTTCTATGTCAGTCAACTTAGCATAGTCTAAAGTCTTAGCATTTACTCACTTGAGTCCTTCAAGTATACATCTGACAAAGAAGCTCTGTTATGGGAACTGCTTGGCTCCCAGTAGGGAGGAGGGCTATTTCGTGTTTCTTCTTTCCCCTTGTCTCACATTCAAGCCACTCATCTCCCAAAGTAGTAGCTCCCCCAAAACTCACCTCTAGAGTCAGGAGTCAGCATTTGTCCCAAGACATGCATTATTTATCTCCAAGAAAATTCATAAAGTAAAGTTAGTCCCATTAAGGCTTCTATGTACTTTTTGGATCCTCTAAGTAGTCTCGACAGCAATTGAGACTGTTTGAATTTCTACCCAGACTGAGGCAACCCCTCCTGGAAGGGTGCTCTGATTCTCAGCCTGTTCAGTTGAGAGCCCCAGATACAGGGGCAAAGTAAGAGGACAGGAGGGAGCTGAAGGTTTCACACCCAAATTTGCACCCTTAGGACATAAGTCTGGCATGTCTGACAGAGAGATAAAGGGTAACACATATGGCACTTCTTCCCATTTCTCTTGTTTTCTACAGAACCAGTGTAGCTGTAGAACAGTGTTATAATTGAGAGACCCTTCAACAGGCCAGCATTTCCTGTCTTCCAAAGGATATTGTGGCCATTCGGTATCATAGAAGAAAATCAGATGTGTCTTTTTTTTAAATTCTAGGGATCAAACTTGTCTCCATTTTTTAAAATACATTTTAAAGGAGTGGTCCTGGAACTGTTACCTTCCATCTGTAAAACAGAAAAAAGCGGCATCCAAAGCCATGGCTCCTTTCCGCTGGAGGCATCCCTCCCTGCTTTAGATGGGGGTGTAGACAGACTTTCCACTAAAGCTTTCCTTCTCTGGTAGGACTTGGTCTTTCCCTTACAGACACAGGTGTCCTACTTGTCCCTCCCGGTTCTACCACAGAGGTGGGATGGAGATACACCAGGTGTAGACCTGATGGCATCCCAAATTGATTTCCAGTTCCTTACCACCAAGATCTTTGTTGGATTTGCCCTTTTCCTCTGATGCCACCCAGGGTGGAGCAGAGTAATTTTCCGGAATGTTTCACTACTAGAGGAAGCATCCATCTTACACGTGCCTATGAACATTCCTGAGTGCAGTCCTGACTGCAGCAGAAGAAGTGAGTTATAAAGGGATGAACAACAATCAAGATGTCCCTTCTGAGTGTCACCACACCAGTATCTGTGATAGCAAAAGAGGTGGTGGAGGATTGGCCAGCAAGGTAAAAGTGATTTTTGTCCTCGAGGTATTTGGGTCAATCATTCCAGTTCATTCCAACAGATTCCACAGAAGGAAACATCAAAGGAGTTGAGACAAAAGCCACCAGAGAGCCTCCTCTGGCCCAGTAAGAGCTAACGCTACAAAAGGAAGAAGCCCAATCTGACTAGATCCTGCAATTCCCGATCTGTGTCCTCAAACCCTCATAGTCATCAGCAGTGCTTCTATCCATTTAGATTCACTTTCAGGTCACTGGCCCCTGAAGCAGGCATCTGAGAGAGTGACTTCTAGCCTGGAAGATGTTGCCGAAGCTAGAGCTCTGCCTCGCTCCCAAACTTGTCTTGTAACTTTCGGCTCCTTACATGGGGCCTAAGTAAAAGTACATGGTAATAACATGGATTACAAGTCCCTCAAAAGTCTATGATCAGACAGATAAGGTTAGTAGTTCTAATGCCCCATGCAATTATGAAATGGTCAAAGAGACCAGGAAAAGGTGACTGAGAAAGGAAAGTTTGGTCCACATGCTTTGCCCATTTCTTGTTGCTTCTGTTGCAGGGAAGTTGGTTGTCTCTTGGCAGTGGCAGGTCAGTATAAACCTCTGACAAGGCTCCCCTTTTGGAGGCTGCTTTCCATATTTACGAGGCACCTCCATACTGCAGAGCAGGGCTCAATGCTCACTTCATGCAGTGTTATTCATTCACACAAGCACACCATAGAGTTAGTTAAGCAAAGCAGAAAACATGTATACTGAGAAAGTGAAGAGGCTAGAGCTCTGAGTGTTCTTACCTTGTCCTGAATATCCTTGACAAGCCCTCAAGATGATACCTTATGGTGAATGGTGTCAGATTCATGATCACTGAATAAGATGATTTAGCTTCTGGACCAGGGACCAGACTAGATCACTCAAGAGCTTTTGTGTAGCAGAGTTTTATTAAAGTATAAAAAGGGACAGAGAAAGCTTCTGATATAGACATCAGAAGGGGGACAGGAAGTGCTCCCCTTGCTAGTCTTAGAAAGGGAGTTATGTACTTTTTAAGTCGGTTATTACAGTAAATCAAAAGAATGTCTCAAGGTTGTAAAGGTCTTACCAGACCCACTTCCAAAATATACATTTTATGATAAGAGGATTAAAGAACTAACAATAGAAAGAGTTTACCAGACCCACTCTAAAATGGCAGGATTATTCAGAAGGTTCTTAAGGAGAAACATGCTCTCAAGAAGGATACATTGTTGTTATATAATCATTGGTACAGAGTTTAATGGATGACATACCTTTGAGCAAGACGAGTTGTTTTGTTGTGCAATCATCAGCTCTGGGCTTCAAGAAAAAAAGTTTGTCCTTTTCTCCTCCTTGAGAACTCCAGACCCCTTTCTCCTCTTTGGGGACCCTGGACTTCTTATCAACCTGCCTAGGAATTGACTCTCTCAGGATGTCATATGAAAACAGGAATTATGTAAAAGTATGGATTCCCAAAAGAGAGTCCTCCAACTCTACATGGTACTGAGGGTGCTGCCTGGAATGCGGATAGCTTCTGCTTCTCCAAACTCCCCAGGGAGCAGATTGTAAACTTGTTTCCTGAGGTAAGTGACCACCTCAAAATAAAAATGTATAAATACTAATATTAAAGAATTCTACAGTGAAATGACTGGACCTTGCCAAATCACAGTAAGCTAAACAGATCACTTCATATCTTACATAAGCAGAGAATTTGTAATCAGGCTTTAAGTGCTTTACTCTTAAATATGAAGGGACAACCAAAGGTTACCATATATTTTTGGAAAGGGTTTATAATTATGGCTTACCAGAGAAAATCATTGCCTGATTTAGGGCAAGAAAGAACGTTTGAAGAATGCAAGTGTTATGAAATAAATCCTTGATTAGCATACGGATGTGCTTACAGAAGAATTTACTAATATCTCAAGCCTTGTTAACAGTCATTTTAGGTTGGTAATCAAGTTGAGTAGTTTCTCTCTAATAAAACTCAGCTATTTAGTTTACATATTTCTGGCATTGAGATATTTTAAATAGGATTAATAAATAAGTTTCCCAGGTCATTATAGTTTAATGAAACTATACTGATTGTAAATTATATCTCTATATAATATAGTCTTATTTTTACTATGGCTATAGGTCATATATACTAAGTATTTTCAATTATACTTATTTGTTTTCTCCTCATTAATACATAACGTATGTCTCCCCTCTATCTACCATACTTTGCAGAGAAGAGTAGGAGCTATGAACTGATTTATGTCTCCTCAAAAGTTACATCAAAGTCCTAACTTCTGGTATCAATGAATGTTATGTTATTTGGAAATAGGTTCATCTCAACATGAAGTCAGGAGGCAATAAGCTGAATACAGGAAGTAGTATTTTTGCCACAAGAATACCATGAACAGTATAAAGAGGCAAAAAGATATGACACTGGGGAAGAGCAGAGGGTAATTACCAATAGCTCCAGAAAGAAAGAAGTGACTGGGCCAAAGCAGAAACGACTCTAAGTTGTGGAAGGGTCTGATGGTGAAAGTAAACTCCAGTGCTATAAAGCACAATACTGCTTAGGAACCTGGATTGTTAGGTCTATGAATCAGGATAAATTGGACATGGTCAAGCAGGAATTGGCAAGAGTGAATATCAATATCTTAGGAATCAGTGAACTAAAATGGATGGAAATGGAAAAATTTAATTTAGATGACCATTATATCTACTACTGAGGGCTAGGATCCCATAGAAGAAGTTGAGTAACTGTCATGATTAGCAAAAGAGTCCTAAATGCAATCTCAAAAATGTACTTGGGTGTGGTTTCAAAAACAGCAGAATGATCTCAGTTCATTTCTAAGGAAAACCATTCAAGATCACAGTAATCCAATTCAATGCCCCCACCACTGATGATGAAGATGCTGAAATTGAACCATGAAGACCTACAAGATTTTCTCAAACTAACATGCAAAAAAGATGTCCTTTTAGGGTATTGGAATGCAAAAGTAGGAAGTTAAGAGATAACCTGGAGTAACAAGCAAATTTGACCTTGGAGTACAAAATGAAGCAGGGCAAAATTTAATAGAATTTTGCCAACAGAACACACTAATCATAGCTAACCCCCTTTTCCAACAACACAAGAGATGACCCTATACAAGGACATTACTAAATGGACAATATTGAAATCAAATTGATTATATTCTTTGCAGCCAAAGATGAAGAAGCTCAGTACAGTCAGCAAAAACAAGACCTGGAGCTGACTTTGACTCAGACAATCAACTCCTCATAGAAAAATTCAGGCTTAAATTGAAGAAAGTGGGGAAAACCATTAGGCAACTCAGGTATGACCTAAATCAAATCTTTCATGATTATTCAAAGGTGACAGTAGAGGTGGAGATGAGAAATAGATTCAAGGGACCAGATATGGTAGACAGAGTGCCTGAAGAACTTTGGGCAGAGGTTCATAGCATTGTGTAGGAGGAAGTGGACAAAACCATCCCAAAGGAAAAGAAATGCAAAAAGGCAAAGTGGTTGTCTGAGGAAGCTTTACAAATAGCTGAGGAAAGAAGAGAAGTGAAAAACAAGGGAGAGAGGGAAAGGCATACCAAACTGAATACAGAGTTCCAAAGAATAGCAAGGAGAGATAAGAAAGATTTCTTCAATTAATAATGCAAAGAAATAGAGGAAAACAATAGCAGAGGAAAGGCTAAAGAGCTCTTCAAGAAAATTGGAGATATCAAAGGAATATTTCCTGCAAGGACAGAAACGGTAAAGATTTAACAGAGGCAGAGCAGATTGGGAAGAGATGTCAAGGATACACAAGAATTGCACAAAAAAGGTCTCAGTGACCTGGATAACCACAATGGTGTGGTCACTCATCTTGAGCCAGACATCCTGGAATGTGAAGTCAAGTGGGCTTTAGGAAGTATCACTATGAACAAAGCTAGTGGATGTGATGGAATTCCAGCTGAGCTATTTAAAATACTAAAAGATGATGGTGTTGAAGTGCTGCATTCAATATGTCAGTGACCCAGCAGTGGTCACAGGACTGGAGAAGGTCAGTTTTCATCCCAATTCCAAAGAAGGGCAGTGCTAAATAATGTTCAAACTACTGGATAACTGTGTTCACTTCCCATGTTAATGCTTATGTTCAAAATCCTTTAAGCTAGGCTTCAACAGTATTTGAATTGAGAAATTCCAGATGTACAAGCTGGGTTTAGAAAAGGCAGAGGAACCATACATCAAATTTCTGCCATTCATTGGATCATAGATAAAGCAAGGTAATTCCAAGAAAACATCTACTTCTGTTTCGTTGACTACATGAAAACCTTTAACTGTGTGAATCACAACACGATGTGGAAAATTCTTAAAGAGATGAGGATATCAGACCATCTTACTTGTCTCCTGAGAAACTTCTATGTGAGTCAAGAAGCAATAGTCCAAATCTTACACAGAATCTTTATATGGACTCCAAAATCACTGCAGATGGAGACTGAAGCCATGAAATTAAAAGATGTTTGTCTTTGAAAGAAAAGCTAGGACAAACCTAGACAGTATATTAAAAAGCAAGAACATCACTTTACCGACAAAGGTCCATATAGTCAAAGCTATGGTTTTTCCAGTAGTCATGTATGGAATGTGAGAGTTGGGCCATAAAGAAGGCTAAGCACCAAAGAATTGATGCTTTTGAACTGTGGTGTTGAAGAAGACTCTTGAGAGTCCCTTGGATTGCAAAGGGAATGAACCAGTCAATCCTAAAGGAAATCAATACTGAATATTGATTGGATGGACTGACAATGAAGCTGAAGTTCCAATACTTTGGCCACTTGATGAGAAGACCTGACTCGTTAGATAAGACCCTGATTCTGGGAAAGATTGAGGGCAGGAGGAGAGGGATACAACAGAGAATGAAATGATTGGATGGTATCACCAACTCAGTGAACATGAGTTTGAGCAATCTCTGGGAGATGGTGGAGGACAAGGAACCCTGGCATGCTGCAGTCCATGGGGTCACAAAGATTGGGACAGGACTGAGCAACTGAACCACAACAACATGGAACAGGGGATTGGTTCAAAACTGGGAAATAAGTACTGTTTGATTGTATATTGTCACCCTGCTTATTTAATTTATATGCAGAGTGCATCATTCAAGATGCTGGGCTGGATGAGTTACAAGCTTGAATCAAGTTTGCAGGGAGAAATATAAACAACTTCAGATATGCAGATGACACCACTCTAATGGCAGAAAGCAAAGAAGAACTAAAGAGCCTCTTGATGAAGTTGAAAGAGAATAGCAAAAAATCTGGCTTAAAACTCAACATTCAAAAAACTAAGATCACAGCTTCCTGTCTAATCACACCATGGCAAATATAAGGGGATAAGTGGAATCAGTGACAGATTTTCTCTTTGGGGCCCCAAAAATCACTGCAGATGGTGACTGCAGCCAGGAAATTGGAAGATGCTTGATTCTTGGAAGGAAGGCTATGACAACATAGACAGTGTATTAAAAATCAAAGGTGACACTTTGCTGACAAAAGTCTCTATAGTCAAAGCTATGGCCTTTCCAGTAGTCCTGTACAGATGTGAGAGTTGGGCCATGAAAAAGGCTGAATGCCCAAGAACTGATGCCTTCAAATTGTGGTGCTGGAGAAGACCCTTGAAAATCTCTTGGACACCAAGGAAACCAAACTAGTCAATCCTGAGGGAAATCAATACTGAACACTCATTGGAGAGACTGTTGCTGAAACTGAAGCTCCAATACTCTGGCCACCTGATGAGAATAGCTGACTCATTGGAAAAGACCCTGATGCTGGAAAAGATTGAAGGCAAAAGGAGAAAGGGGCAGCAGAGGTTGAGACAGTGGGATAGCACCACTGATTCAATGGACATGAACTTGGGTATATTCCAGGAGATGCTGAAGCACAGGAAGGCCTGGTGTGTTGCATTCCAAGTGATCACAAAGAATTGGACACCACTTAAGTAACTGAAGAATAACCACAAGGTGAAGTCATACTGGATTAGTGTGGGCAGCTGAAATCTAATGACTTGTATCCTTATGAGAAAGAAATCTAGAGATTCAAAGACACAGGGAGAATGTTTCCCTGGAAACAGATTAGAATGACTTGTCTGCAAGGTAAAAATTGTTTGTAACTATCAAAAGCTGAAAAGAAGCAAGGTAGTAATCTCCCCAGAACCTTTCAAAAGAGGCTGACCTTGCTGTCCCTTTGATTTTGGATTTCTTGCCTCCAGAACTGCGAAAAAATAAATTTCTTTCATTTTAAACTGACTAGTTAAATACTAGTAGTATTTTGTTGTGGCAACCCTAATAGACCAATAGACTTGAGCAACTCTAGCTTGCAGCAGTTAGTTTATTATGGATTCCATCTCAATGTTAGTAATTGCCAGAATATGAATGTGGGTTTGATACATATATATATATATATATCCCATCATTCTAAATTAGCCTAACTTATTAGCTTTATTTTGCTGCTGCCCTGCCTCTTAACCACATGGTTTAAATTTTCTTCCTTTTCTTGATTTTTTCATCAGAATGGAGGATTATAGAGACTTTTTGCTTGGGGCTAGTATTTATTTTATCATCTCTATTCACTTTTAAGGTTCAAAATCTTTGGAAAAGCAGTGCCTTTAAACCCATAGCATTGGATTTAAAAACCACAGATTCTAGGATAATAATACCTTGGTGTGTATTATAACCCTGATAAATACTATTTGAGCAATTTACCTTGTGCTCCTAGAGCACTCAGTTTCATCTTTTGTAAAATAAACACAAGAATAGTAACTAATTAATAGGACGGTAAGAATTAAATGAGTTAATAATCCAGGTGAAAGGCTTCCAACAGCTCTAGGATACATAAGTCAACAAGAATTAGCTGTTATTTTTTTAAAAGAAGGTGCTTCCATTTCCTCAGGATGTCTTTCTTTTATATCACATGATGAGTGCTCAGTTGCCTTAGTTAGTCATGTCTAATTCTTTGCGACACTTTGGGCTGAAGCCCACCAGGCTCCTCTGTCCATGGGATTCTCCAGGCAAGAATATTGGAGTGGGTTGCCATGTTCACCTCCAGGGGATCTTCCTGACTCAGGGATAGAATCAGGTCTCCCACACTGCAGGCAGATTCTTTACTGCTGAGCCAGTGATCTCTCTCCTATAATTTATTAGACTCCCTTGATACTATAAATGTTTATGGCAAATTGTTTAATAGTGAAAAACATTTTAAGGTTTTATTATAAGTTTGGTAATGTTTCTAGGGTTAGGATAGCATATGAATATATCCTTCTTTAACACTTGGAAATAATTTTTAAAAAGACTTTTTTTAATCTCTATTTTTATATCAAATATCTTGATATGTTTGCTATAATAACTCATTCATTGCTAATTTAGAAAATATCTAATGACTTGTGGTGGATTAAACTATCAAGTTGAAGACGATTACTGTTTCAAGAGTAAACTTAACTATCTCACAACATGTTACTTTTATGTGTCATCAGAAGAACAAAAAAAGTGAAAACTTTTAGAAAATTAATCTCTATTGCTCATCATGTGCTCACACAAAGAATAAAGATATAAATATTCTTCTATATTTTACCAGTTTTGCACTTTTTTCACTGAACCACAATATTTCTGAAACATTAATGATTATAAATTATATATTAAATTTTTCAAATAGGCTATCTCAAATATGACTGAGCACCTTGATACCAATTACAAGTTTAAATTTACAAGATTAAATCTGTAATTTTTCCAAGTAAGAGAAATCTTAGTGCCATCTAGTAACAGGAATTTTTAGAGGCTGGAATATTATAAGTAAATTAAATTTAGATAAATGGATTCAATCAAGGAGAACAATTCCCCAAAAGAAAAGTATATTAAGTGTTTAAAATAACTAAGAAGTTAGAACCAATAGAATGAATTATATTTCCTAATATTATCAAGAATTATTACTGTAATTTGATCATGATAGATATATAGTATGTTTAATTAATAGAAAAATACAATTTAAAGTGTTCATATCTTTTTAAGTGTAAAGATAATTGAACAATATGTTTCTATTTTCCAAGCAGCTATCACACATTTTTATGACTACTTTGATATAATATGTAAAAATAGTTTCCATTTTACTTAAATCAATACTTCAATTATTCAATATACATTTTGAATATTTATTATAGCCTGATAGAAATAATCAAGTACAATATGCTTACAAATATTTAAAATGTTTAGAACTCTGAAAGATGCATTATATTTGTTTACTGTAAGTATAGTCGATTATAACATAAAGCTGTAGATTTGACTGTAATAAATCTGATTAAATACCAAGCAAGTTATGAGTGAGAAAAATCAGTTTCTTCTTTATAAAGGTTTCCCTGGTGGCTTTGTGGTAAAGAATCTGCCTGCAATGGAGGAACCTCAGGAGACATGGATTTGATACCTGGGTTGGAAGGAACCCTCTGGAGGAGAGCACGGCAATCCACTTCGGTATTCTTGCCTGGAGAATGCCATGGAGCGAGGAGCCTGGTGGGCTACAGTCCATAAGGTTGCAAAGACTTGCAAAGGTTGAACATGCCTGAAGAGGCAAAATATGTACACATATAAGTTTACATATTTTTAATAAGAAAATAATTTGACTAAAACGGCAGTTGAACAGCATCTGTTCCTTGAAAACAGCTTTGGTTCAGATCAGAATAAGGCAAGTTAAAATATTTAATGTCTTGTCTCTCTCTGTCCTTAATGATATGAGAAAAAAATAAATCTAAGGTGATCAATCTAAAGCCTTATATTAGCAAAGATTTATAATAGTAGTAACAAATTTAAATTTAATTGTGATATAGAGGTTAGAGAGGACTTTGACTTTCAAAGTGAATCTCATTTAATATAAAACAACGAACATAGGTAAACTGAGAATTAGAATTGCTGGTTCAAATTTCCAAAGAAATTTGGAAAGCTTTCAGTAGAAAGCTTTGACTTGCCTCTAAGTTCAAAGGTCTTTCCAAAATACAATTTTTCAGAGAAATAAGAAAGAACAGTCAAAGGATACTATTTGATTATCCCAGATCTGATATTAGTAATCAAAGTAGTTATGTTTTTTAAACACATAAAACCACAAAAAATATGAGCTCCATTTTTATTTCACACATTGTATCACTTTCTAAATTATCAGTGCAATGATATTTTTTTCTTTTTCTTTGCCCTTAGAGTTTACAAATAATAGTATAATGGTAGCATACTTCTGCTATTTGTTAAACAAACATTAATTGAGCCCATAAATATAATAGAAATCTAAGATCCCTTAGAAATGAAATATATTACCAGAGAATTTAAAAGCATTTGGTAATTTCTTTCAGTCATATTTGTGTTTATCAGACATCATGATGAAATTAGTTATTAACAACTGTAATAACAGCGTTTTCAGTAAACATGTTACAAAAACAATTATATGCTGATAGTTTTAACTTTGGAGAAGGCAATAGCAACCCACTCCAGTACTCTTGCCTGGAAAATCCCATGGACGGAGGAGCCTGGTAGGCTGCAGTCCACAGGGTCGCGAAGAGTCTGACACAACTGAGTGACTTCACTCGCTTCTCACTTCCATGCATTGGAGAAGAAAATGGCAACCCACTCCAGTGTTCTTGCCTGGAGGATCCCAGGGACAGAGGAGCCTGGTGGGCTGCCGTCTGTGGGGTCGCACAGAGTCGGACATGGCTGAAGCGACTTAGCAGCAGCAGTTTTAACTTTCAAACTATATATTTTGAAAATGTGAACAGACACACATCAATATAATCATTTAAAATTCTACACTCAGAAAATATCAATGTTAAAATTTTGGTGTATATTAACTCCAGTCCTTATTTCTATCGATTTATAATTGTAATTTATTTTTAAGATTAGTTGACTCACAATGAAAAGCAGAAGGAGGCTTCCAAGTGGTAAAGAACCATAAGAGACGAGGGCTCGATCCCTGGGTAGGGACAATCCCCTGGAGGAGGCCATGGCAGGCAAACCACTCCAGTATTCTTGCCTGGAGAATACCACGGACAGAGGAGCCAGCAGGCTACATTCCATAGGGTCGCAAAGAGTTGGACAGGACTGAAGCAATTAGCATGCACACTGGAAAAGCAGAAGAAAGTGATTAGAATCAAGAGCTCTTGAGCTAGAGAGTGTTAATCCAGTTCTGCTACTTTCTTCTTCAACAATTTGAGGATTTATGCATATTATTATCTGATCTCACTGTGTCTTATATTACTTATTTGGTAAATGGGGAAAAATAATATAATCAGTCACAAAGAATTTTGCAAATATTAAATTAATTAAAATATATAACACTTAGGGTGTGACAATAGTAATCTATATTAGCCATAATCACCATTAATGTATTTCTATCTGGTAACCTGCTTTCCATCTAATAATTATAGAGAATAGTGAGTGTACTGAAATTATTCTCCACTTAATTTTGAGGGCTGAAAATAATAGTAGTTAGTCCAAATATTTTTGGCTAACTGTACTTGTAATAGTGCATGCAGTGGTTATGTGTTGTATGTTAAAACAATCCTCAGCTATGGATACCTAGACATTACTCTCTTCCTCCTTACTTTTATGCTTATATTTCTATATTTTTGGTTTTAAATGCAAAACAATACACTTCTGTTTAAATTAAATTAAACTGTATTGGGATTTCACTGGCCAAATCACCAAAATCCAAGAAAAGTAGAATTGAGGGCTTTGAGAAAACTATAGATAGGAAAAAATTTTGAATGCTCTTTCTCTTTTTTCCTGTCTCTGTGTTTATTGTGTTTGTTTTGTTTGTCTTTTCTTCCTTTTTGCTCCTTTTCTTTAACTGCCATCTTCCTTTCTCTGGCTGCAAGGAAGAGTTTGAGATCATGATCACAGAAGAAACAAAATTAGAATTATCTTTTCTTTGAAGTTATATACCACACCATGGAATATGAAGATAATGTGAAAATGTCAAAATGGGTTGTTCTGCTCTGTATTTAAACTTAAGGGTCATAAACTTCATCCTATTTCTCTTGTCTTATTCCAGTCAGGGAAGTAAGCATAACCTGCCACCTGGTGGAAGTGAAGTAAATCATTTCAGGAGGAAGCAAGGAATATTTACACAAAGGTAGAAAATGTGAATGCTTACTGGAGACATACAGAGAAATAAGTAAACTGCATAAATAGATCCTGAAATGAGACAAATTAAGGACCACATATAGTATCAGAGGGCATGCTTCAACTGTTGCTTTGTGTTGCTATGTAGTACTTTTTCAAAAGAAACCTGAAATAAAATGAGACATCTTCTAATTTTAAAATTAATTTTAAAATGGTTAACTATTAACAAGAGCAACAACAATAAAACACTATTAAAAAAAACTGAAAATCAAATTCAGTCCAAGGACCATGATTTCTGCTTCCTAGTTTTAAAGAGAAGACTTGCAAATTCCTTTTATTACAGTATTAATAATTCTAAATGTTTTGATATGCATTTACTGAGATGCTTGGGGTAACCAGAATTAGATTTGAGTCTTCACTTTGTTTATTTCTTTCTATTATAGTGTGAACATAGTTGAGATTTTGGACCTCATGTTCCTCATGCAAACTAAGATTCTAAAATCTACTTTACTGATATGAGGGTATATTGAAATAATATGTATTAGGCATCAGAACGATAGGAGTATCTTAAATCAATTTACTTCCTTCCCTCACATATTTTTTCTAAAAATTATGTCACAAAAATAAGATGTTTAAGGGGGAAAAAAGAACAACAAAGACAGGCGGATAAAAACAGAGAAAAGTATTTGTTCTTAAATACATATTTACACGCTACAATCAAAAGTATGTTAATATCAGAGAGGAATGCCCGTCAATTGATAATTGTGAAAAAACAGGTTAACATTATTTGTAAAGGCTCTATGAATAGATAGAGTCTATAAGCAATAGAACAATCAACATGAACAGTACAGTACAGAACTTGAGATGTAAAAGAACAAAACAAAACTAATGAGAGTGAAACTACATTGTCTTACTTGGTAATTTCTGATAGTTTTTCTTGAGCGTTATTATCTGAGAATCAAGATTTTCATGTTAATGTATCTCATATCCATGATTATGTATTTCTACTTTAATAAAACCAGCCATATTTGATTCCAAATAATTGCCAAATTTTAAGGAAAGCTTTGCAGAGCAAAGTAGTATCATAAGCAGGATAGCAACCATAATATTTTTTAAATTGGGTTCAGGGGGGCCATTTATTCCATCTGTTATTTCAACTGAACTGCATTTCTGCCTTGAAAGTGTTTCATGAGGCTCTAGTGAATGAAGAACATTTGTGATTCATTTTAGTAACAGAATATTCCAGAATAATTGGCTTTTAGTGGAGAGCTGCCATCATGAGCCAAGTTTTAAAATATGCTATTTTGTCGAATTTTGTGGCCATGTAGGGATACTTTAAAAGGATATTATATTGGTATGTGCTACTACTAAAATGTGATTTTACAGTTATTAGCCAGGAAAGGATCATTTTAGAATATAATATATATAACAGCACAGCCCTGGACAGAGAGATTTCGCCTATATTTTGTCTGCTACATGGGCATGGCTTTGTACATATGTGACATCTCCAAAATAGCATAATTAAGCTTTTAAAATAATTAGTCTAAAATTAATTTAATGTTTTATTTTCATTATGGAAACAAGATAAATGATAAGAGTATTCCATGACAAAAGTCATGACCATAATATTTATATGGCCAAAATAATTAAATGTACTGTATATTGGGATTAAAAAATGCAAGAAAAAGTAGAGTTCTTAATTAATTTAGAATGAATTACCAATGTGTATTCATAATCAGGGGACTACATTACTAAGAAAATTAAGTAAATAATTATTGAGTACTGATTAATTTCCAAAAATATAGAG
This sequence comes from Antilocapra americana, assembly GCA_007570785.1. Classification (NCBI taxonomy): domain Eukaryota; kingdom Metazoa; phylum Chordata; class Mammalia; order Artiodactyla; family Antilocapridae; genus Antilocapra; species Antilocapra americana. The sequence goes on along the minus strand of ML661915.1, from coordinate 4,113,913 downwards.
ATAATTTTTTTAAAGAATCTGAAGTGATGATATACAAGTTAATCATTACACAAGTTTAAAAAAATGCATTTACATTATTTATTTGCTCGTTTGTTTTTACTGATGACATTTTTCTCAAGTGCCTTATTATTTAACTAGCTGAAAAATTAGACCTGGATGGGGAAACAGATTTAGTTTTCATAATTTATTCAAAACAAATAAGAAACAAACAATAAAAATCACACTATGACAAGTACTGTTGCAAGGATTTTCCCAAGGTGTGTGGGAATACAGAGAAATAATTAGAATAAACAAGTTGATATGGAGAAATAATAAAAGGAAAATGTTTCTGGGTTATTTAATAACTAAGCTAGAATTTGAAGATTATCAGATTATCAGAGGATTTATTGGAATAGAATGGAGTTAGAAAAGCTTTTCAGAATTCACTGAAATACGTGGCTTAACATTTTCTAACAGATGGAAGAATAAATGAAGAATAAACCACTCGTATACTAACAAGTAAAAAGGCCATAGACAAAACAGCCTAGCCCACTTAAATAATTACAAGTAGCTCTACAATACTTACAAAATTTAGAGGAAAACATCAGAATAAGACATGATCCCGAGAGAGTAAACTTTTTAAGAAAGGGGTTTGGATGTTCCCTCAGAGATTATTGAAATAATTAAATGTTAAAATATTTACAAAAGCTATACATTAGCAGTACTGAGGATTGTCTGAGAAAGACTGATCTGGACAATGATGATAATTTAGACTATGGCAGTAATACTGGAGGGATTTCTATGAAACTTTGATTGGTAGCAGAAATAAAGAGATAGATTTCACAACAGATAAAAATAGAAAGATAATACAACTCAATGATCAGTTAGATATGAAAGCTGAGAGAAAAGGAGACTAGAATGCTTCTGAAATATAAATATGCACAACAGGAAGAACAGAGCTTTCACCATAGAAGAATATTCAAGATTTGGAGCCAGTGTGAGGGTAATTCTAAAAATGTTAAATTTGAAATACCTTTCTGAAACTTGGGAGAATGCCTGGATTTTGTTTTCAGTTATTGCTATGTGAGAGGAGGTATGCTAGGTGTTGAGACTCTTCAAGTCTTTTTAATGTTATTAGTGGCAATTGAAGCAAACATTTGCATACTGAGTTTTACACGATGAATATATAATAGGAGAGAGAAAAATCTTCCCTCACCAAGCCCAATATTAATGTGAAGAACAGAGGAAAACCAGCTGAAGAAGAAGAAACTAAGACCGCGAGTGAGAAGAGTAAAAAAATAGGAAGTTATGCTATTGTGGGATAAACATATAATTCATCATTCAAACTGTTACATTTTTTAGAGTTAAATGGGGTATTATTAATAATTATACCAGGGCAGAAGATGCAAACCCAATCTGCCCTAGTCAAAAACAATAATGCATGGTCAACCTAATTATCTTGGAAGCCGAGAGACAAGAGACTTACATGAGGAAAGCTATAATCATTAGTTCAAAATGCTAAAGAGATTTCAGGGGACTTAAAGATTAAAATTTTTTCATTTGTCCACTTACAGACATCAAGAGATATATTAGTTTGCTAGGCCTGTCACTACAAAATCAACAGCGACCTGGTGGTTTAAACAATAGAAATTTTTTTGTCCAGATCTGGGGTCCAGAAGTCTGAGATCAAAATATGTTTTTTGTTTGTTTTGTGTTTGTTTGTTTTTCCTGAGGCCTTTCTTCTTAGCCATCTTCTTTTTGTCCTCACATTATCTTCCTTCTGTATATGTCTGTGACCTGATCTCTTCTTATAACAGTATCAATCATATTGGGTAAAAGTCCACCCTAATGACCTCATGTAACTGAATTACCTCTTTAAAGACCTTATTTTCAAATACCGTTACATTCCATTCCAAGGTGTGGGTTAGAACTTTAGCTTATGAATTTGGGAGAGGGAGACACAATTCAATCCACAATGATAAATAAATGTAATAAAATAAAGTTTGATGGATTCATAAGATAAATTGCATTGTGCTTACTGTTGTTCAATGTGTTACTGCACATACTGAATGCAAACTACTTTTGGACAAGCTTTAATTAATATTAGAAAAGTAAGATGGAAGAGATGTATAAATTCAAGGGAGGAAAACCGCTTTCAAAGGCACAAATCTTGGGCATCCCGTTTTGCTGTAGATGGATGCTTTTATAACCGAGGATGAAATGACAAGTGGAATATCAATGTACCTGGCTTCCTGAGTGGCTAAACAGAGGTCAGTGATACAACCAGGAAGTGAGAGGCAGGTAGACTTCTGTAGAAAAACGTTGACCTATAGGAAATAGAAGATGGGAGTAAATAAGGTTGATAAATCCCATATTATTTCATCTTTCCTGGATGATCCTACTGATTCCTCATTTTTCTCATTCTGTTGAATAAGTCTCATGTGCCAAGAGAAGACAGTATATATCATTATTAAGTAAAAAAAAGTAAATAAAACCTAACTAAAGAAAATATCCATGAAGGTCCCTTAGAAAGCAACTATTAGATTTCCCAGAGTGTATGAGACTAGAGACCTAACTCAGTAATGATCTCTCATTATTTTTATTATTATGAATTAAATAAGTTATAATATTACTTCATTTAGACACATAAATACCTTATTAAAATTATATTAATGTTATATATATATATGCCTAATATTATATTATGCATGTCTGCAGTTTTATAAATGCATAAAAACATTTAATTGTACTATCACCATCTATTATTTAAAATCAAAGTTAAAAATACCTTACAATAGCTTATTTAACTAATACTGGTCATTGAGATTACTTGTTATCCTTGTTATTTTAATGAAACTGCAATTGTGTTTTTGTACATCAATATTTTTGCACATTTTAAAAAATTTGTTTAACATATTTTACAATGAAAATATCCTTGTCAGTTTCTTAATAGATGAAAAATTGTATTTATTTTTTAAATTGATTTAACATTTTCAATAGTTTTTTACTCTTGTATTATTTTTCTAAATTTTTATATTGCCTGATTTTTAAGAGAATTTTTTTTGGTTTTAAGTAAAAGTCACTACTTTAAAGTATAAAATTTAAATATTGTATTGATAACAATTTTTATATTTTAATACAGAGAGATTTAAATTTTACCAGTACATGATGATTTTTACATGCACAAAAATAGTTTATTCTTGAAAATTATTTTCATTTACATATGACAAAGGAAGGCTTTCCCCCATGGCTCAGCAGTTAAGAATCTGCCTGCAAGTCGGGAGCTACAGGAGACACAGTCTCCATCCCTGGGTTGAGAACATCCCCTGAAGGAGAACATGGCAACCCACTTCAGTGTTCTTGCCTGGAGAATCCCTGAACAGAGGAGCATGGTGGAATATAATCCATAGGGTCACAAAGAGTCAGACATGAGTGAAGCAACTGAAGTACGCACACACGCATGACCAAAGAAGTTAACAGATGTGTAATGCAAACTTTTTATCATTTACCAGAGTAAATGTCCATAAAAAATCCTACATAAATTGTCTATTATTGTCATTTATATATATTTTTTAAATTTTTAATTGTTTATTGACTATTGAAATTAACAGATAAAGAGTTAATTTCCATCTTCTTTTGGAAGATGTTAACGTGTATTTACACTGAAATTGTAAATTAAATAGTCAATTTGGTTCATTATTTAAAAGAAAAATAATCATACCTTCATAAATTCTTATATTTTAATTCATTCTGCTAGTTTTGTGTTGTAATAACATATTATCACAAGTTTAAGGGCTTAAATCCAGATTGTCCTGTAAATCTCAGCAGCTCAAAAGTCCCAAATTTCACCATCTAAGTTAATAAAGTAGATATAGGTGAGATTCTGTACCCAATCATTTAAAGAGGGGAAAAAATCCTTTATGTCTTTGAACCTGTAAAAATCAAGCAAAAAGCACTGTGCTCCAAAAATACAGTTGGTGGAACAATCACAGGATATCAGTTTCAGACATTTTCATTTGTAAACAAGAGATCATGGAAGGAAAAAGGAATTATTAGTTTCAATCAATTGCAAAATTCATGTAAAATGAACAATATTTTGTTTTAAGACTTGAAAATTACCCTTTGTCCCCTGGGATCAGAGGTAGTAAAGTAGTTTAGTCTATAAGTCGTGTCACACTCTTGCAAACCCATGGGCTGTAGCCCGCCAGGCTTCTCTGTCCATGGGACTTCCCAGGCAAGAATATTGTAGTGGGTTGCCATTTCCTTCTCCAGGGGATCTTCTCACCCAGGGATCTAACCTGCATTTCCTGCATTGCAGGTGAATTCTTTACTGGCTGAGCTGGAGAAGAATTCCAGGATTACTACCCATATCTAAGAAGTCATCCTTGTTTTCTTCATGGAGACTGTGTTTTATGTGTTTTCAACTAAATAGGTTTCATCCTCCAAGTCCCCTTTTTCTACATAACGTAACACAGTCACAGCACTATGGTGGGGACATTGGATGGACAGGCATTAGTTTGTCTGTTACAATCAGTAAGTAAAAAAGATTTTGGATCTAAAATTGTGAACACTGGATAGAATGTGAATTCAGATGAACCGGGAAGCTTCTAAGTATTTACTTTTTGAGTTCCAGTTTGTACTATTATTCCTGTCTCAGATATTTCTATTTAGATTATAATATGAAATGGATGAATGGTAGCATTGGGCTATCTCAGTTTTACTGGAATTTAGATTGTTAACAAGTTAAATGGACCTTGATGATTTAACTCAATTTCATTGAATACAATGTGTTAAACAAAAAAGTACTATTTACGTCACTGTGAACTCAATGGCAAAAAACGTTAATTTAATAGCATGGAGTTTTTGAATTTAGAAAAGTTTAGCTGCTGTAACAATGTATCTAATATTTTCTTTAATTTAATATAATATTTAGAATATAGTGTAGATTCAAATTGAACTGACCATGACAGAGATAACACTGTTGAATGAGTTCAGGCTCAGAGACTACTTTTTATACTGGAGGCACTATTGTTAATACGTAATAATATGTCAATGATAAACATTTTAGTAAAAACTGATTTATCTTTATTCATTTTCAGAAGGCATTCATATGAAATAATCACTAGGCCAAGTCATGAGTAATATTAATAAAAACAATTATTTTTATTTCATTAAGCAATTCTGGAGTTAAAGCTATTCCAGTGTTTTAAACATTTAACTTCATGTTCTCCAGGCTTGCATAATATCTTACAGAAGATATATTTCTCAGAGAATATATACTTTTTCCTCATTCATGTACTACCTTTCAAGGAAATAATCTTAAAAAATCAAAAGAAAAAACTAATATCCATAGTTTTTTATTTAATCTGGCTACTAACATTTTGACAAAGCTCTACTTTCAAATATATGTCAACCATAATGCTGGACTTTCACTACTCCATTGATAGTCTCCTTAATATGTGAATTGAAATTATCAATTTCTATGGCTAATTTATTTTAATGTACTGAATTCTATCATCAATGAAATACTCCCTATCAACTTTATTTTACATACTTGAAAATGTCTTTGAAGAAAAAACACATTGAAAAATAAGATACATTTTATATTTCTGATATGATTATTTTTGCATTTTTATTAAGTTAAATCACAAATTTCAGTTTTTAAACAAATTATATTTATTAAATTCACTCATTTTCAATTTTGTGTGGTTAAGACAAATTTTGATGAGTTAAAAAGCTTTTCTAGGACTTTTGATCTAGCCAGAATAAAGTAACAGGGACTATATTTAACCCACACTATATGGAAATTAGGACACTGGACAAAATATGTAAAAAGATGTTTCTCAACACAGAACAATGCTCTCTGAGAGAAAGAGAAGGCCTGCTATTGACTCAATGACTATAAAAAATTTGGAGCAGCAACACGGTGAGCTAGACCACAACAAAGTTAACTGAGCAGATAAAGTTCACAGTACAGTGAAGCTTAGGTCAGAATTTGTAGGATGCAATATTGGAAAAAAGAGATGGGGTGGGGGGAGGGAATAGGGAGAGAGAAAAAGAGAGAGACAAAGTATACATTTCAGAGGTCTGCAAATACATCTCATTAATTTTTGGCAGTTACTGATTTACACATGTAGGAAAGCAACCACTTGAAGTCAAAGAGAACATTACTAGAAAGAAATAGCAGAAATATCCCTGGTACTCACAAAGGGAATAATTTAGTTGCAACAACCCAGGTGGGAAGACCTCAAAATACATGAACACCATGAAGAGTTCTGAGAGTATTTCCTCAGAATATTCCCTAGTCTACAGGTTGTTCTGGACAAATCATGTTTAAAAGTAAGTGTCAAAAGATTTACACTAATTCTAAATAAATCTGACTGTGCCTGAGAACAATAAAAGCCAGCATTATTTAAAGGTAAAAACAAACAAACAAACAAAAAACTAGCTTCTGACAACATAAAATTCAAAATGTTGTGCTTATAATTTAAAAATTAGCTAATGTACAAAAAGAAAACATAAAACTACAAAATTCAACCTATAACATGGAGAACATTTCATCAATAGGAACATATTTAAATGACGGAAACATTAGATTTATCTGACAAGGATGTTGAAGCTGTTACAATAATTATATTTCATAGATTTAAGGTAAAAGAGAAGACATGATCATGATGAAAAGAGATGTGTGTGTGTCTTCAGTCACTCAGTCATGTCTGACTCTTTGGAATCCCATAGATTACAGCTACCAGGCTCCTCTGTCCAGGGGATTATCCCAGCAAAAATAGTGGAGTTGGTTGCCGTTTCCTTCTCCAGGGGATCTTCCTGTCCCATGTTTCTTGCATCTCCTGCAGTGGCAGGGAGATTGTTGACCACTGTGCCACCTGGGAGGTCTGAGAAGAAATGAAAAAAAACCCAATGGGACTTCTAAAGATGAAATACATATCTGAAACATAAAATTAATGACTAAATTTTACAGACAATTAGACATTGCAGAATGAAAGATTCAGTGAAATTGAAGTCAAAGCACTAGAGTACATCCAACATAAAAAAGGAAGAGAAGAATGCTTTTGAATATAAAATTTGGGAAGATTGGCATTAGAATAAAATCTTCATCTTTCTGGCACTTTCAGAGTCTTTAATAAGCATCAACTTTTATAAAAATATAAAAAACTGAGAATAGGTGATATAATCAAATAAAATATTTTATTGAGTCAATTTATTGCCCATTTGAATTAATTTAAAAGTAGAAAATCTCATGTTTATGTTATGATCATGCCACAATAGTATGATCTGAATAGATACTCTTCCCCAACAAAAACATACAAGATGGCTAATAGGCACACGAGAAGATGTTTAACATCAGTAATTATTATGGAAATGCAAGGCAAAACCACAATATCACCTCACATCTTTCAGAATCTGTCTTATTAAAAAGACAACTAATAAGAAACACTGAAGAAGATGTGGAAGAAAAAAAACACCCACTGGTGGCAATGTAAACTGGTGCAACCACTATGGAAAACAGTTTGGAGACTCTCAAAAAATTAAGAATAACACTAATATCACATACAATCCAATGATCCCACTTCTGGGTAGTGAACTGAAGGATATAAATTACTAATTCAAAAAGATGTATGCAACCCTATGTTCATTGCAGCATTATTTATAATGGTCAAATCAGAGAAACAACCCCTTGGCAGAAAAATGGATAAAGAAGATTATGTGAAGATTTTAGAAACACACACACACACACATATACACACAATAGAATACTGCTTAGACAAGAAAAGGTACAATAGTACAACTGGCAACAATATGGATGGACCCTGAGGATATTATACTAAATGAAATAAGTCAGACAGAGAAAAAAAAAAACTATATAACATCACTCATGCACAAAATATTAAAATAAGTAAATGAATAAGTGAACCAGCCAAACTAAACAAAAAACACATAGATCCAGAGAACAGAATAGAGGTTAGCAGAGTGAAAGGAGGAGTCAACAGTATAGTCACAAAAATAAATTATCTTGGTGGTGAGCATAACATAATGTAAACAGAAATTGAACTGTAATGTAGAAGTCAAACAAATGATACCATAAATCAATGTTATCTCAAAAGAAAAGAAAAAAGAAAGATATCACTTTAAAGGACTGTTACCTACTGAACACTCATTCACTGTTGGAGAAATGCAAAATATTAGAGACAAAGAGGAAAATAATTCAGCAAATTTTCACATAAACATATTCTACTAATGATTCAGCAATTCAACTTCTATGTATCTGCACAATATAAATTAAAAAAAAAACATATATTCCTACAAAGCCCATAGGCCAAGAATGACTCCAACCCAGAAGCACCCAATATTCACCAAGTAATGAATAGATTAACAGAAAGTAATATTTCCATACAATTGGAAACTTCTTAGGGAAACAGTGAATGAAGTATATTAAGCATAAAATATAAATCCCCAAAATGGTGTGCTAGAAAATAGAATCAAGACAAAAAATACTAATACAGTACAATGTCATATTTATGAAATATCATCTTTGCACATGGTTAGTTGTCTAGGTTAAAAATGAAGAATGGAAAGAAACACAAGGGTATATCAGCAGTCATGAGATGTTGTAAAATTTGATTATAGTAGTGTTTTATGACTCTCTCAAATTGCCAAAATTTGTTGGATCATGGAGAAAGCAAAGGATTTCCAGAAAATATTTACTTATGCTTCATGAACTACACTAAAGCCATTGACAGTGCATCATAGTAAACTGTGTAAACTTCTTGAAGAGATGGGAATACCAGACCTACTTACCTGTCTCCTGAGAAATCTGTATTTGAGTCAAGAAGAAACAGTTATAATAGAACCAGACATGGAACAACTGACTGGTTCCAAACTGGGGAAGCAGTATGACAAGGCTGTATATTGTCACCTTGCTTATTTAATTTCTATGCAGAGTTCATCATGTGAAATGCCAGGCTGGATGAATCACAAACTGGAATCAAGAATGCTGGGAGAAATATCAACAACGTCAGATATATGAATGGCACTACTCTAAAGGCAGAAAATGAAGAGAAACTAAAGAGCCTCTTGATGGAAATTAAAGAGGAGAGTGAAAAAACTCTCAATATTGGTTTGAAATTCAACATTCAAAAAATGAAGATCATGGTATCCAATCCCATCACTTCATAGCAAATAGAAGGGAAAAAGTGGAAACAGTGACAGATTTTCTTTCCTAGAGCTCCAAAATTATGGTGGATGGTGACAACAGTCATGAAATTAAAAGATGCTTACTCTTTGGAAGGAAAACTATGACAAACCTAGACAGTGTTTTTAAAAGCAAAGACATTACTTTATTGAAAAAGGTCCATAATCAAAGCTATGGTTTTTCTAGTTGTCATGTATGGATGTGAGAGTTGGACCATAAAGAAGGCTGAGCACTGAAGAGTCCATTATGGTGCTGGAGAAGACTTGAGAGTCCCTTGGATAGCAAGATCAATTCTGTCAATCCTAAAGGAAATAAATCCTAACTATTCATTGGAAGGACTGATGCTGAAGCTGAAGCTTCAATACTTTGGCCACCTGATGTGAAGAGCTGACACATTGGAAAAGACCCTGATGCTGGGACAGATTGAAAGCAAAGGAGAAGGGATCAGTGGATGATGAGATGGTTAGATAGCATCACCGAGTCAATGGACATGAATTTGGACGATTTTCAGGAGACAGTGGGGTACAGTAGTGTCTAATGTGCTACAATCCATGAGATTTCAAAAAGTCACACATGACTTAGGGGCTGAACAACAATGCTACAAAGTCTCTAAGGATTTCACATTTACCAAAATTCATTTATGGTGTGTGAAAATACCTCACAAAAGCTTTATGAAAATAGTATGAGTTTTGTTATGTACATGTATTCCAATGAAGGTGCTACTTGCTCAAAATATATCTCAGTATGTGTGGCTGTTCAGTTCAGTTCAGTCACTCAGTCGTGTCCAACTCTTTGCGACCCCGTGAATTGCAGCACATCAGGCTTCCCTGTCCATCACCAACTCCCGGAGTCCACTCAAACCCATGTCCATTGAGTGGGTGATGCCATACAGCCATCTCATCCTCTGTCGTCCCCTTCTCCTCCTGTCCCCAATCCTTGTCAGCATTAGGGTCTTTCCAATGAGTCAACTCTTCACATGAGGTGGCCAAAGTATTGGAGTTTCAGCTTCAACTCCAGTCCTTTCAATGAACACTCATGACTGATCTCCTTTAGGATGGATTGGTTGGATCTTCTTGCAGTCCAAGGGACTCTCAAGAGTCTTCTACAACACACAGTTCAAAAATATCAATTCTTCAGTGCTCAGCTTTCTTCACCGTCAAACTCTCACATCCATACATGACTATTGGAAAAACCACAGCCTCGACTGGATGGATCTTTGTTGACAAAGTAATGTCTCTGCTTTTCAATATGCTATCCAAGTTGGTCATAACTTTGCTTCCAAGGAGTAAGTGTTTTTTTTTTTTTTTTTAATTTCATGGCTACAATCACCATCTGCAGTCCTTTTGGAGCCCCCCAAAATTAAGCCTGACACTGTTTTCACTGTTTCCCCATCTATTCCACATGAAGTGATGAAACTAGATGCCATGATCTTAGTTTTCTGAATGTTGAACTTTCAGCCAACTTTTTCACTCTCCTCTTTCATTCTCATCAAGAGACTTTTTAGTTCCTCTTCACTTTCTGCCATAGGGGTGGTGTCATCTGCATATCTGAGGTTACTGATATTTCTCCCTGCAATCTTGACTCCAGCTTGTGCTTCTTCCAGCCCAGCATTTAAGTTAGGTATTTTTCTCTATTGTGGAGGCATAAAATCAGCATCTATATGATTATAATATAGTGATGATGATTTCAAACAATACATATTTATTTACTATGTGATGTGATATTAAATTCTTAAAGAGTCATGAAAAACATGTTATCATTATATTCATTTTACAGATAAAACTGAGGCCCAAAGCTACTAATTCATTCATCCAAAGTTGCGCAGCAACAAGTTGCAGAGCTGACATGTGACCTAGTGACCCTGTCTCTAGGGTCTACGCTCTAGTCTACACTACACTAAGCTATTTTGCTTGTTATCTAATGATGGTTTATCAACAGTAATGTAGAAAAGAAGCAAAATGGCACAATATTTAGAGAGATATAAAAATTATCAATTAAGAAATGTTTATTAATCATAGTTAAATAAGAAATTAAGAAAGGTCAGATATATAATTACAGTAGAAAGCTCTATTATACAATCCTTTGAGGCTTTATTTTCCTTGCCTCCTAGCAAGTTTAGTATACAAAATACATAAGGGAAGAAGTATGGACCCCTATGAGGAAACTTTACCTTATTATGAAGACTGAGCTCTATTGCTCATAATGTATTCCAATATCACTTTTATCATTCATAGTCAGTGAAACATAACTTTTCTGTAAGTAAAGTTTAACTTTGTAATACTCTCCTATGCAGTTGATAATCCACATAAACCTAATCTTGAAAGAAATACATAACAAAGAGAATTCAAAATATACTGTTGAGAACCTATCTACTATTTGAGATGAGAGCATAGTCTATAAATATAAAAAATAATTGCAATAGATGCAAATCATAGCTCTCACATGCCTCCATACATTATGAATATTAGCTGTAAGTTTTAACATGTACATTGCTTTTGGAATTTTAACTGCAGGAAAGTTACCATTCTTTGAACTTACGGTAAAAATATTCACAAAGCTTTTGATGTAAAGTTTCATACAGGATGAGATAAGGTTTGTATCATTAAAAAATGATCTCAATATTGCTTCCTGTTTTATTAAATTGCATTTATAGCACAATATTCCAAAGCAAGTAGATCTGATGATAAGAAACCAAGAATATATGTATTCAACAAATTAACACTTCACTGTTTAGTTCACAAATATTCAATCAAAACTTAATTTATTTTAAAATATCTCTATTCCTTTACTCACTCATGTGAAAATACATTGAATTATACATCTAAGTTCTTGACAACAAGCAGTAAACCAGATTTTTAAAGAATACTTTTCAGAAACAAACACAAAATGAAAACTATTTGAAAACAATAGATACTCTAGAGAACTAAAATAATTTATAATATTTAAGCAAAATAACAATATCAGTTGTGAAAAGTAAATGACTACTTTCAGAATATAAATTTTCTTTTTAAAAATGTTTGTTTAGAAAAACAGTTGACATTTTTATCAATTTATGAGCCTTCAGTTGAGAGTTTTCAAAATAACATTGCATCCAAGGAAACATTAAATAGGAAGATATATCAGAAATGCTGCACAGTCATAAATTTATTTTAGAATTGGTGTTTTTTATCTTACTCACCAGGCAGAAAGAAAGCTTTAAAGTTTTATTTTGACACTATCACTATTAAAGGCCAAGCTATAAATTCTAAATAATTGTCTTCAAAGTTCCAAGCTCACAAACATTTTCCAAGCTTCATACATCAATATGCTTTGCCCGTCAGTTTTGTACTGTGCAATATTTGCATTATCACATTCTCTTTTGCATTTTCCCTTCCATAATTTTTATTTATCTCTCAACCTCTCATTTTATTAGAGCACTTAGTTCAGTATATTGAAACCTATAACTTCTATTTCCTTTTAAAATGTTATAACAAATATGTTTATCCAAGTACTCCAGTATCTATTACATTGAAAACTCAGTCTCTCAATCCTTTAGGCAATGCATTTTATAGTAGAATTCATAAAACATGTAAGTATTTAATTTTTGTAAAACATGGAAGTAGTATGTCCAGGGCCCCAGATCATACAACTATAGCAGGCCTCTCACATTGGAGTTGAGATAACTAGTGGCATCACAGGGCTATAATCTAGAGATTTCTTGACCTTTAGTTTGTTATGTAATTTTCTTCCACCTTCCTCAACTCTTTCTAGAAAATAAATTCACAGTTTAAGTACTATGTAAATATATTTTCACCTAATCATACTAATCACTCAAGAAAAGAGGACAATTAACACTTAAGGGGAAAAACAAGCTGCCTCAAGTACATTAAAACATGCTCAATACATAACAGAATGTCATTTGCTCTCCAATACACCACTTATTTCCCTCATAGGGCTTAAAGGATTCTTCACAGAGTTGAGTATGTAGCCTTTTTGTAATTAAGAGAATATCTCTGAATTTTTATTGCATAGAGGCTACAAAGAAAACAGCATCATAAAATAGAATACTAAAGGGCCAAGCCTGAACAGAGTAAATAAGATAATATTTCACTGAAAGATTGACTTAGAGCCCAGTTTTTAAATAAAATTAATGGTTTACCCCTTCCTTGGCTGCACAAACTATATATATATATACGTTCAGTTCAGTTCAGTTGCTCTGTCGTGTCTGACGTTTTTCAATCCCGTGGACTGCAACACACCAGGCCTCCCTGTCCATCACCAACTCGATTTACTCAGTTTACTCAGACTTGTATCCATTGAGTTGGTGATGCCATCCAACCATCTCATCCTCTGCTGTCCCCTTCTCCTCCTGCCTTCAATCTTTCTCAGCATCAGATCTTTTCAAATGAGAGCACTCTTTGCATCAAGGGGCCAATGTACTGGAGTTTCAGCTTCAGCATCATTGCTTCCAATGAACATTTAGGACTGATTTCCCTTAGGATGGATGGATTGGATCTCCTTACAGTCCAAGTGACTCTCAAGAGTTTTCTCCAGCACCACTTTTTAGAAGCATCAATTCTTTGGCACTCAGCCTTCTTTATAGTCCATCTCTCACATCTGTATATGACTACTGGGAAAACCATAGCTTTGACTATGCAGACCATTGTCAGCAAAGTAATGTCTCTAATTTTTAATATGCTGTTTAGGTGGGTCATAACTTTTCTTCCAAGGAGCTGGCATCTTTTAATTTCATGACTGTAGTCACCATCTGAAGTGATTTTGGAGCCCCCCAAAATAGTTTGTCATTGTTTCCACTGTTTCTCCACCTATTTGCCATGAAGTGATGAGACCAGATGCCATGATCTTAGTTTTCTGAGTGTTGAGTTTTAAGACAACTTTTTCACTGTCCTCTTTCACTTTCATCAAGAGGCTGTTTAGTTCCTCTTCAATTTCTGTCATTAGAGTAGTATCATCTGCATATCTGAGGTTGTTAATATTTCTCCCAGTGATCTTGATTCCAGCTTGTCATTTATCCAGCCTGGCATTTTGCATGATGTGCTCTGCATAGAAGTTAAATAAACAGGGTGACAATATACAGCCACATCATCTTCATTTTCCAATTTGCAACCTGTCCATTGTCTCACGTCTAGTTCTAACTGTTGCTTCTTAACCTGCATATAGCTTTTTCAGATGATAAGTAAGGTGGTTTGGTATTTCCATCTCTTGAAGAATTTTCCACAGTTTGTTGTGAGCCACATAGCCAAAACCTTTAATGTAGCCAATGAAGAAGGCATAGATGTTTTTCTGAAATTCCTTTGCTTCCTTCATGTTCCAATGAATGTTGGCAGTTTGATCTCTAGTTCCTCTGCTTCTTTACAACCCAGTTTGTACATCTGAAAGTTCTCAATCCACCTACTGCTGAATGGTTTTTGCCTTATCCTTGCTAGTATGTGAAATGAGGGCAATTGGATGGTATGTTGAACATTCATTAGCATCCCTCTTCTTTGGAGTTGGAACGCAATCTTACCTTTTCCAGTCCTGTGGCCACTACTGAATTTTTCAGATTTATTGGCATTTTTGTACAATACTTAAGAGCATCATCTTTAAGGATTTTAAATATACACACTGTTTCCTTCTTTGAACTTTGTTGCTGCTGCCGCTGCTAAGTCACTTCAATCATGTGCGACTCTTTACAACCCCATGGACTGTAGCCCACCAGACTCCTCTGTCCATGTGATTCTCCAAGCAAGAATACTAGAGTGGGTTGGCGATTTTTCCTCTAGGAGATTTTCCTGACCCAGGGATCAAACCCATGTCTATTACATCTACAGCCTTGTCAGGCAGGTTCATTACCACTATCACCACATGGGAAGCCTGAACTTTATTAATGCATGTCTATTTTGTGTTGTAAAGAAATCAAACTTCTGTTTATAAAGCTCAGATCAATCCTTAGATTATAACAATTATATTCAAATAAATATGAAAAGATTTTCATATTCTTTCAGTCATTTTTGGTACTATTTAATATCATAGATTTTTTTTCTTTAATTGCTTGCAATTTTTCTAAATTCATTAATATCTGAGTAAACTTTATAGGTCTCTGATTAAGTCTTTTAACTCTTTACATAAGAGGCAAAGTAAATCTAACATTTTTAACAAAGGTACAGTAAGACTGTAAACATAATATAGTATCTATCCATTTAAGAATTGTTTATTAGGAACATGACTTGTGAAAGACACGTTGAATGCTATTACCAAATACTTTTATTTCATTAATTCCATTATTATGTAGTATGTGTATATTATGTGTGTGTCTGTGTGTGTGTATGCTGTGATGAGCTTAGTTGTTCAGTCTTGTCTGACTCTTTGCGACCCCATGGACTGTAGCCCGCCAGGCTCCTCTGTCCATGGGGATCCTCCAGACAAGGATATTGCCATGCCCTCTTCAAGGGGTTCTTCCCAATCCAGGAACTGAAACCAGGTTTCCTCCATTACAGGCTGATTCTTTACATCTGCACCACGTGGTGGCGCAGTGGGAAGAGCAAGAGATCTGGATTCTTTTCCTGGGCTGAGAAGATTCACCTGAAGTAGGAAACCGCAGTGTCCTTGCCTGGAAAAGTCTATGGTCAGAGAAAGCCTGGCAGGCTACAGTCCATGGGATATCAGAGTTGAACACAACTGAGCACACACAGACACACAGAAGTGAGTGTGTGTGTACATGTTTGTTTTGTTCTTCTAAGTATAGAAAAGGTAAAGAAAAACTGACTTAAAATTCAAAAAAATCTAAAAAAAAAAAAAGAAGTAAATGGATAGAGTTAAAGGTAAAAATACCTGTTCATACAAACAGTATAAATGAAATCAAGTAAAATAAAATTGAAGGATTTTGGCCCAACTCTATTACCATCCTCCTTTTCATCTCATTCACAAATGAGCAGAAATCCTCTAACAGAAAAAATAGCTTAAGAGGAAAACAAACCTCAAACCTTTGATATTTACATTCTTAATAATTTTTACACTATTTGAGAGTAAACTTTAAAATTATTTCTCATAAGCCTTTGATTGTTTATCTTTGATAATCAGAAACATTATTAAGAAATATTTTGCTTGTTTCATAAATATTTTTATGAAATATAAGGAGTCATCAGTAGTTCTAGCCCCAAATATAATTTAAGCTCTAGGAATCCAAATAGTGATTCCCACTGCAAGTCAGGATATCCCTTAGGATTTAAGTTTTCAGCTGATAGAAGGTGATATCCTGTATCTTCCATGGTTGTATCATCCTAGGGGAATTAAAACTCCAAGCCAAGTCACTGAATATTGGAATCTACTTAAATGAACGGAGAGAAATAATCAGAGTAGATTGGCTCTTCTTTTTATAATGCCGTTTATTGTGCTCTTGAACTCCTTCAGTAACGGGCAATTTACTCTCTTGTTGATGGCAACTTCTTTACTTAAATATCAATGAGAATTTTAAATCTTTGCTTATTTTGAACTGAAGTCACACTGATGTTTTTATCCACTCATAGTAGTTCTCAAAGAAGAAGTTGAATATCTTAGCCAACATGCAGATATTTGTGTATTTGAAAAGAATTCCAGTACTGCTTCTTTACTAAAGCATAATGAGGTTTTTTGACTTTATGAACATATTCTGAATTTTCATCACAATCAGTCAATTCTAAATTTTGTTTCATGTCCCTGTAACAGTATGATTCCCAGAACTCTTCATATCAGATAAAATTATATTGAAAAACCAAATTGAAGTTAGCAGTTCCAATATTTTGACTAATTAAATTGGATATTTTTCAACATTCTGATTATGTTTTGCTTATTTAAGTGTCATAGAAATTCTAAAAGCCTATGCAAATTGGCATGTGGATCAGAACAGTAATTTACAAGCCTAAGTGTGAACTTTCAATGAATCATATTTACTTCAATATAAAATTGCTATAGCTTCAGTCCTTCCTTAAGAGAAGGAAAATGTTACAAATGTGCATATGAATCTGCTTTCCTTGAATGCTGCCTTCCATTAAATGTGGCAAGATCATTACTTCACTGAATTTTTAATCATCACATGGAGAATTGCTCAGTACATTCTGTATCTGTTAATTTAAGACACTACAAATCACTAACTCTGCTGATATGATTTGCCTTTATCAATGTCTGCATCAATAAAAGGACAAGTTCAGTTTCAACCTCTTCTGAGGGAAAATATGTAAATATTATCTCTTCCTTGTAGTTCCTGTCAGATATTACATTTTAATGTCAATTTCCTACATTATACAATTTAGATTTATATTCTACACATATTTTTGAAGCATAAGTTTTGTAATATACTTATGAAATTAATTTTTTTAGTGTTATCACAAACAAATCTTAAAACCTGGGTTTTAAAGTGTTACGAACATGAAATATTACAAATTTATTTGGAGGCATTATGAATTTAAGTTCAGTTCAGTCACTCTGTCGGGTCCAACTCTTTGCAGGCCCATGGACTGCAACATGCCAGGCTTCCCTGTCCCATCACCAACTCCGAGAGCTTGTTCAAACTCATGTCCATCGAGTTGATGATGCCATCCTAACATCTCATCCTCTGTCATCCCCTTATTCTCCTGCCTTCAGTCTTTCCCAGGATCAGGGTCTTTTCTAATGAGTCAATTCTTCACATCAGATGACCAAAAATTGGAGCTTCAGCTTCAGAATCTGTCCTTCCAATGAATATTCAGAAGATTTCCTTTAGGATTGACTGGTTTGATATCCTTGCAGTCCAAGGGACTCTCAAGAGTCTTCTCCAACACCACAGTTCAAAAGCATCAATTCATTGGCACTCAGCTTTCTTTATGGTCCAACATCCCATCCACACATAACTATTGGAAAAACCATAACTTTGATTAGATGGACCTTTGTTGTCAAAGTAATGACTGCTTTTTAATATGCCGTATAGGTTTGTAATAGCTTTTCTCCAAGGATGAAGTGTCTTTTAATGAATCTATAGTCTTACAAATATGAACAATTTTTGTATCTGTAACTAAAACTTGTTCTTTACTATATTGATAGAAGAAATGCACTACTATTGTCCTTAGTTGCTATTAGTCAGATATGACAGCTCTATAGTCATTGTTATCTTAGCCTCTTACCTCTCATTCAGACCAAGCCAGTAGCTTTCTAACTGGTT
Organism: Antilocapra americana; assembly: GCA_007570785.1. Classification (NCBI taxonomy): domain Eukaryota; kingdom Metazoa; phylum Chordata; class Mammalia; order Artiodactyla; family Antilocapridae; genus Antilocapra; species Antilocapra americana. Next base: position 4,095,572 of record ML661915.1, on the reverse strand, counting down.
TCCTTGCTCCAAGTGTTGCTTTCACTTAATTCATTTTTTAAGCATAAAATCAAGCATGACATGCCCTCATTTAAAATCAATCAATAAATTCCTGTCTCCTAGAAGATACTGTCCTAGCATTCTTGCATGCTTCTAAAGTGTGACATGACCTTTTTTTTTGTCCACACTCCCAGTTCATCTATCAAGACTGAATAAACTGCCTTTGATTGACTCGTTCTTTCTTTTCCATGCTGCTTATCTGGAATACAAAGGCCTTTTCTCCCAGGATAATTCATCCTTTGGCCTACCTGCCTCTTAACATTTCAATATTGTCATCTATTAACTATCCATGCATATATGTGTGTGTGTGTGTATATATATATATATATATATATATATATATATATTTGAAGATCCCTTGGAGAAAGAAATGGCAACCCTCTCCAGTAATCTTGCCTGGGGAAACCCATGGATACAAGGAGTCTGATAGGCTACAGTCCATGGGGTTCCAAAAGAGTCAGATACAGCTTAGTGACCAAACAATATAGACTACTGTTAACTAGAAAGATAGATAGATAGTTGATACTCGAACAACATAGGAGTTAGAAGTTCTGACCCCTCATGAAGTTAAAAACTAACTCAAGTATAACTTTAGAGTTGGCCTTCCTTATCTGGAGATCCATTGGTGAATTCAACAACTGTGGGTTCCTGTGGTACTGTAGTACTATTTAATGAAAAACAATCTGAGTATAAATGAATCGGTGCAATTAAAGCCCATGTTGTTCTAGGGTCAACTGGTATTTATATATACATATATATCTATAAATACATCCATACATACACACCTATGAAAGAGAGAGAGAGAGAAAGGGAGAATTTTCCAATATGCACTTGACTGTTCCATAGCATCTACTCTGACCTTTTTGCAATCACTTCTCTTATTAGAAACCAAAGTCTGTATTTCAAAAAATAAATCTATTCATGTCGTTAGAATCTTTCAATGGTTTCCCAATATTTTCAAGAAAATGACAAATGTACTACAAGTTTTCTACATAGTATGCTCATTACCCTCTTTTCTTCTAGTTCTCTTAACTTTTACTCCCCATAATGCCTCTTAAAGCCACACATGCTTTCTTTTACTTCCAAAGTGCCTGGGGTGGCCATTTGCTCCATTTTCCAATTAACTTTTCACTTTATACTTGTTTTGTAATGTTGTGTAATATAGCATTTTACTTGAATATAATATTTTTGCATGTATGCATGCTCAGTCACTCAGTGATGTCCAGCTCTTTATGATTCCACAGACTGTAGCCCAACAGGCTGCTCTGTCCATGGGATTTCCCAGGAAAGAAAGAATACTGGAAAGGGTTGCCTCCTTCAAGGGATCTTTCCAACCCAGGGATAGAACTTACATCTCCTGCAGCTCTTGCAATGGCAGGAAGACTCTACCACTGAGCCACCTGGGAAGCACCTTGTAATGTTTTATAATATTTAATTGCAATGTTAAATTTTAACTAAATCTTGCCAAAAGTTAAAGAATAAGAGGGGTAAGATTTGGATAAGTTCTATATATTCTTAAAAACATATTAAGAGAGAAAGAGAGAAAGTTGAGGGGTAATAGTTAGGTAATTTAATTCTCCACTAAAAGTAGTTCATCATTTCAGAAAAGGTTACAGTGTCTGCATCATTATAATTTGACATCTAAATACCACCCAGCAATATTTTGCTTTTTAACAGACATCATAAAATATAAGTACCCCCTTGATTTAATTTCATTAAGTAAATTTAAAGTCCCCCAAACAATGAGAAAATTAAAGGAAATGTACAGCACATGATAAACAAACACAATGTTCTTTAATTATATAGGTACACATTGTTAAAAAATCTAAGGTTCAAATAAGAAAAATGATGCTTCTTTGAGCAGCTCATATCACAATCAGATCTATAAGCACATCAACAAGTACAAAACTGTGAAAGAATACACTCTAAAACAAAGATTATCTTTCTGTGACTAAGATCCAGAGGTAGTGGCAGCATTCTCCTGTGTCAAGAATGAAAAAATCTTAATCAAATGTTCTTGGATAATCTTACAAGGAGACCATCCAATTACCTAAAGCTATATCTCCATTCATTGTCAAAGCAAATGAACAACAACAACAACAACACCATTTTCCATCAAATTCAGATTTTCAATTGTGCTCAGAACCCCTTACTTGTATGTATGACACAAGATAAAAATAAACTTAATAAATATAGCAAAAATATTAATCTATGCCTAGAATAATAGAAATTATCAATTTCAATCTCACTTTTTAAAAACATATCTAAATTTATTCAGTGTTGGCTTATAATAGTTTAGTTTACAAAAAAAAAAAAAACCTGTCCTTTAATTGCAGTATTACAAGTACATGAGTTGGGGTAACTATTTCAAATGAAATTGGCATTTCAACTTCAATTTCAAAAGTTGAAGTGAATGACAGGCAGCAAAAATTCAAATATTGACCGATATGAACAGCCAAAGAAAACAGTTCCTCTACAGGAGCTATGAAGGAGTTAGTGAATGACCATTCAATGTGTTTTTTAAGTTAAAGAAAAGTGGAGTTTTACAAATATTTAAACATTGGAAATCTGGATTAAATGTTAAAATCAAGCTATATATGTGAAATCACAATAAAAAATACCAGTGTTATTATGAAAATCATAGCACTGAAAGTGATTATGCATGAAAATTACCTGTCTTGATATCAAATTTATATTTTGCTCCTGCGATATTTCAAGCACTGTGCTACATACCAGGAAGCAAAGAGAGAAGACAAGACTTTTACAGATAAACAGACTACAGGCTAATGAGTAAAACACACACAGATGCAGGGTGCCTTGTGTCATGACTAAGTAGGTCCTAATGCTATGGAAGCCAAGAAGAGGGACATAATTTCAAGTAATCAAGGGAAATTTCTAGAGGAAGAGGCATAATACAAATTAACCAGAAGCAGAAGAAATACAAATGTTAAGCAAGTTTAAGCAAGTTAAGAATTCATTCCATGAGGACAACATATAATGGAAGGTGCTTGAAATATAAAATCGAAGATAACAGATGTTGAAAAGGGCTTGTGGCTCAGACAGTAAAGAACCACCTGCAATGCAGGAGACCTAGGTTTGATTCCTGGGTTAGGAAGATCCTCTGGAAGAAGGAAGGGCAACCCGCTCCAGTATTCTTGCCTGGAGAATCCCCAGGAAAAGAGAAGCCTGGCAGGCTGCAGTCCATGGGGTTGCAGAGTCGGACACGACTGAAAGACTAAGCACAGCACAGCACATACCGAATCAGTAGTGTGTTTAAGACAACCAGCTTTGTGTAACTATTTCTTTATTTTCCATGCACCCTTCTAGGGAAATATGCACAAAGGCACCTCAGGGAAAACTAAATATTTAATCCTCTATAGAGCCCTGGCTTATCCATCATTCTAGGTTCAGTCAGCTACATAAAACTACTATGGGCATTTCAAGAAGAAAACAATTAGATCCTGAAAATTAAAGCCTTAACAACTTTCAGAAGGACTGTTAGTCAAAGTTAGTGAAACCTTTCACTGGTTTTTAAGAACTCCAAAGGGCAAAATTCTCTTATAGATGCTAATAGGTCCAAAGTGAATGAGGCACGGGAATGCTCCCAGAAGCCATCATACAACTCAGATCTTCTCTATCCATGCATTCCCCTGATACCAGAAAACAATATCTTCTCTTCTTCTACCTTTCATTAATTGTACAAGTACTGCTTATGGGTGGTCAATCTAACCTAGTTTCCCATGAACAAAAGACCCTGATAATTAAGTTCCTAGATTCTGGATAATTAAGTACCTGATTTGCTGGGTGAAAATGTTAGTCACAAAGTCATGTCCAACTCTGTGTGACTCCATATACTGTAGCCCACAAAGCTCCTCTGTCTATGTAATTCTCCAGGCAAGAATACTGGGGTGAGTTACCATTCCCTTCTTCAGGGGATCTTTCTGATCCAGAGATCAAACCAAAGTCTCCCTCACTGCAGGCAGATTCCTTACCATGTGAACTACTAGGGAAGTCCAGGGTAGTGTGTGGGATACTGCTGCCCTGTCAATCAACAGTCCAGTGTGCTTCTATAATTCTTTCTAGTTTTCAATTTTGGTGAGTTGTGGTGAATCACTGGAAGCTATCTTATGCTAAAACTAGAAACTAACCAATAAATCTTGCTTATATTTGATTTTATTCTTTCTAGAAGATTAAAAATATCTAGGGCAAATTCTGTATTTAACAACAATCAGAAGATTTAAGATAAATATAAGATAATCCAATTCAGCAGTAAAAACTTGTATCATAATTTTTCTACACCAGAGTATAAAAAATTTATCTTTATACATTGATAAATAATGGCATATGTAAATATATCATTAATTTGAAAAACAAAAATTATATGTCATTGTTATTTCAGAGTTATACTGCTTTCTATTCAGAAGGCTCATGTTCACAAATGTGTCTCCTTTGTCACAGACACTGTTTCTATCAGTGTCACAGACACTGGCTTTTTTTAACCTAATATTGGGTGTCCAACATTGGGCATCCACCATGATATCAGAGTGTTCTGATAATGGTGTCCTAATAACCAAAGATTTGAGGAAAGAAGGAAAGCCATCTTCTTTATTTCAAAGCAGTGAGAATGCCACAACCTATATTTTCAAATATAATTACAAGAACACCTACAGATATTATATAAAAACATTCTTGCTAAATTGAGAGAGTAGATAAAGTTGTATGCCAAATGGAATGTTTCAGTAATTTATGAACTCAATCTTAACTGAAACACTTTTTTAGCAATAAGGAGAGAATATGTCACACAGTAGTTTAAAGTTGTCAAGAGGGTTATGAATCAGTCATTTCATCCTTAAAGTGGAATCCCAGTGCAAAATATCCTGGTAAACAACTTTCTGGCATAGTGATTCATTTATGTTTAGAAATGTGTCTGGTTTTGCTCAGATTGAGCAACTCGACAAAGAAACGTGCTACAGGTGGAGATCGGAGCCTGTAATTCTGTGTACTTATTTTCCCCAGAGAACTTGATCATGAATAAGCAAGCCAGGCATTTCTCTTTGTCTTGCATTCTGTTCTCCACACTATGCCAGCCCAACTTCTGAACACATCATCTCATTGTGTAGTGGAGTTATAAGACCATCTGGTATACTGAGCATTCCAGAAAACTAAGAGATTCTGGGAAGAAGTGGTCTCTAAGTGCTTAAATAAAACACTCTCATCTAAGCTAATAAATTGACAATTTTATGTTCATCCAAATGTAGACCATTATATTTAATTTTTGACCTTAATATCTGTGTATATGTATATGTATACTTATATGTCTCTATGTCTTTAGAAGAGTTGAGGCTCTCATAAATCAACTTTGTGTATCTTGTTAAGAGATTTGAATCATAAATGTCTAGTTCACAAACATATATAATAATTATATAATAATGTTATTTTCAGGAAACTCATTTCACCTTACAAAACTGATCACAATTAAGAAACTGATAAATGCAACTCTGAATTTCCCACATTCAAATATCTCCTTCATGAAGTCTCCTTAATTTCAGTGAATAGCAGTGTATTTTGGCCTAGATTTTTTGACCAAAACTGGAGTTTTATTTCTTTTCTTTCTCACATACTCTACATTCAATTAGCAAAAACTTTTATTTCAGTTTTGAAATATAACCACTTACTGTATTGTTATATCTGATTTTATTCATCATGATCTCTTGCTTGGAATAGTACAGTTGCTTCCCAGCTAGTCTTCAAGACCTTATCCTTGCTCCTCTATAGCCTATTAGTGACACAGTAGTCGGACAAATCCCTTTATATATGTGTCAGATCAAGTCACTCCAACACAATTTTCCAAAATCTTGCCATCTTAACCAACTAAAAGATTAATAATTACCCATAAGTCAGTAAATAGCTCTATATCTCCACTAACTCTCTGACCTCATCTCCTGTAACATTTCCCAAAGCTATTCTCTTCAAAGTGTAATTTCTCTGCAACTAGCCCACAAATTCTGCCCACAAAGCTGTTGATATATTTGCCTGAAATAATTCTTATACCCCTTAAATCACTGCTCAAAAACCATATCAGAGAAGTCTTTTCACATAACTCTTTATGAAGAAGTTAATTCCTATTTTCTGCCCTTCTAACTGCCTGCCTAATTGAATTTTTCTTCACAGCACTAATTATCTGGTGTAACATTTATATAATTTTATTAAATTTAGGACATAATTAATTACAACAAGTTATATTAGTTTATGCAGTATTAAGACAAAAAGCTCACAGTTAAACTATGACATATGAGCAAAGGAGAAAAGGAAAGATATACCCATTTGAATTCAGAGTTTCAAAGAATAGCAAAGAGAGATGAGAAAGCCTTCCTCAACAATCAATGCAAAGAAATAGAGGAAAGCAATAGACTGGGAAAGACTAGAGATCTCTTCAAGGAAATTAGAGATACCAAGGGAAAATTTCATGCAAATATGGGATCAATAAAGGACAGAAATGGTAGGCACCTAATAGAAGCAGAAGATATCAACAAGTGGTAACAAGAATACACAGAAGAACTGTGCTAAAAAGATCTTCTTGACACAGATAATCACGATGGTGTGATCACTCACTTAAAGCCAGATATCCTGGAATGTGAAGTCAGGTGGGTCTTAGGAAGCATCACTATGAACAAAGCTAGTGGAGGTGATGGAATTCCAGTTGAGCTATTTGAAACCCTGAAAGATGATGCTATGAAAGTGCTGTACTCAGTATGCCAGTAAATTTGGAATGCTCAGCAGTGGCTATAGGACTGGAAAAGGTCAGTTTTCATTTCAATCCCAAAGAAACGCAATGCCAAAGAATGCTCAAACTACTGCACAATTGCACTCATCTCACATGCTAGTAAAGTAATACTTAAAATTCTCCAAGCCAAGCTTCAGCAATACATGAACTGTGAACTTCCAGATGTTCAAGAAGATTTTAGAAAAGGCAGAGGAACCAGAGATCAAATTGCCAACATGCACTGGATCACTGAAAAAGAAAGAGAGTTCCAGAAAAACATCTATTTCTGCTTTATTGACTATGACAAAGCCTTTGACTGTGTGGATCACAATAAATTGTGGAAAATTCTGAAAGATATGGGACTATCAGACCACTTGACCTACCTCTTGAGAAATCTGTATGCAGATCAGGAAGCAACAGTTAGAACTGGACATGGAACAACAGACTGGTTCCAAATAGGAAAAGGAGTATGTCAAGGCTGTATATTGTCAACCTGCATATTAACTTATATACAGAGTTCATCATGAGAAATGCTGGGCTGGAGGAAGCACAGGCTGAAATCAAGATTGCCAGGAAAAATATCAATAACCTCAGATATACAGATGATACCACCCTTATGGCATAAAGTGAAGAAGAACTAAAGAGCCTCTTTATGACAGTATAAGAGGAGAGTGAAAACGTTGGCTTAAAGTTCACCATTCAGAAAACTAAGATCGTGGCATCTGGTCCCATCACTTCATGGCAAATAGATGGATAAACAGTGGAAACAGTGGCTAACTTTATTTTCCTGGGCTCAAAAATCACTGCACATGGTGACTGCAGCCATGAAATTAAAAGATGCTTACTCCTTGGAAGAAAAGTTACGACCAACCCAGATAGCATATTGAAAAGCAGAGACATTACTTTGCCAACAAAGGTCCATCTAGTCAAGGCTATGGTTTTTCCAGTGATCATGTATGGATATGAGAGTTGGACTATAAAAGCAGGAGGAAAAGGGGACAACAGAGGTTGAGATTGTTGGATGGCATCACTGACTCAATGGATGTGGGTTTGGGTGGACTCTGGGAGTTGGTGATGGACAGGGAGGCCTGGCGTGCTCTGGTTCATTGGGTTGCAAAGAGTCAGACACAACTGAATGACTGAACTGAACTGATGGGTTTCTCATCACTTAAATGTTTCTTCCTATACTTTAAAAAATCATTTACTTACTCTGGTGCATATATTAATATGGTAATTAAATGGGTAAAGGGATTCATGAAACTTTTTTTCTTTTTCAGAGTCATATAAATGTGACAGAAACATTGTCTAATTCAGTATTTTTAATGTCTGGATTTTTTCATTCAATGACGTATTCTGTGACATCAAGAAATTCGAGGATGTGTCATCTTAAATGAGTGCCCTTCTCAGTTTCTATGACTTTCTTCAAAACAGCTGACCCAATATTTATACTTCTACTCTTTTTATCTTATTCTGGGATGATGTTTCTGAACTCAATCCTCACAGAACACTTTGTATAAGTCAGTTTTTGCTGCATGGTGAACAATCAAAATACCACAGTGACATACAACACTGAAGCCCCTCAGCAATTTCAGTATTGGTAGGATGGAGACCTACACTCCTCTCATAGAGACTAGGAATGATGATGGTAGTATGCAGTGATAGTGACAAGAAGATTATTTGTTAAAAAATATTCATACTTATATAACATAATGGTAGTATTTTTAGGCTCTTTTCCTTGAGTTGATCACATTCTCTAGTGAATATTCTTCTGATCTTCTCAATAATGAGTAAAGGGTTGGTTCCCAGAATTTAAGAGAGAAATGCATAAAATTCCTCCAAGTCTTTATATTCAATATACCATTTTTCTCTTAATAATCATATTATAGTGTGGTTTCTATATCAGTGATTGTGTCTAGTGTCCCTAGATCCAAAGATCTTCTGTTTCACTCTCTAGAAACACAGTGACAATATACAATATTGTCATATTCCTTTCATTATTTTGAACCAGTCTCTTGTTCCTTTCCAGTTCTAACTGTTGCTTGTGGACCTGCATATAGGCTTCTCAGGAGACCGGTAAGATGATCTGTACTCATATCTCTTTAAGTATTTTCCATAGTTCACTGTGATCCACACAAAGGCTTTTGCATATTCAATAGAGCAGAAATAGATGTTTTTCTGCTACTCACTTGCTTTCTCCATGATCCAATGGATGTTGCCAATTTGATATCAGGTTCTTTCACTCTTTGAAACCTAGCTTGAACATCTGGAAGTTCTCAGTTCACATATGCTAAAGGCCAGCTTGAAGTATTTTGAGCTAACTCATGCTAGCATGTGAAATGAGCATAATTGTACACAATTTTATGTGCAGTAATTTAAATTTGTACCATCACTATGACAGGTTCTGAGGATACAAAATTATTTTTCTTTATAACCTAATTATCAATAGGATTTTGGGGGGCTCCAGAACCACTGCAGATGGTGATTGCAGCCATGAAATTAAAAGACACTTACTCCTTAGAAGGAAAGTTATGACCAACCTAGACAGCATATTAAAAAGCAGAGACATTACTTTGCCAACAAAGGTTTATCTAGACAAGGCTATGGTTTTTCCAGTGGTCATGTATGGATGTGAGAGTTGGACTATAAAAAAAGTTAAACACGGAAGAATTGATGCTTTTGAACTGTGGTGTTGGAGAAGATTCTTGAGAGTCCCTTGGACTGCAAGGAGATCCAATCAGTCCATCCTAAAAGAGATCAGTCCTGAGTGTTCATTGGAAGGACTGATGTTGAGGCTGAAACTCCAATACTTTGGCCACCTGATGCAAACAATTGACTCATTTGAAAAGACCCTGATGCTTGGAAAGATTGAAGGCAGGAGGGGAAGGAGATGACAGAGGATGAGATGGTAGGATGGCATCACCGACTCAGTGGACATGTGTTTGGGTAAACTCCAGGAGTTGGTGATGGACAGGGAGGCCTGGTGTGCTACAGTCCATGGAGTCATAGAGTTGGACACAACTGAGTGACTGAACTGAACTGAATTATCGATACCTCAAACTCAAAGATGTGGAGTTTCTTTCTGGTTTCCACTGTTAAATCTTTTATTCAAGAGCATAGACATAATTCTCTCTTAAACTGACTCGCAATTTATTCATGTTATTTAGCTGGTCAAACAGATCAGATGTTCATGAGTATGAACATCAAGAGTAACATAATTAAAGGTTTGAACATTGCTTGAGCATATAATATTCTACTTATTACTATCATCTTGTAATGTGGGTATATCACCACAATTTACAGAGTAAGGAAGAGAGGCTCACATAGACAAATGGCTTGACAAGTAAAGTTTGCTTTTAGCCATTATCCCAGAGAGGAAATGCTTACTTGACCCCTTAGTTTTATTTGAGTATTTGGGAAGTATTTTAATTGGAGTACTAAGGGAAATTGAAGGCGCTTCAGGGGAGGCAAATTGTATGCCCAAAGAGTGCTTCATTAAAATGGTGAGTTAATGTGATCTTAATGTCTGGGTATCTTTTTTCCTGGGCTTAGAATAGCATTTCCTTAGCAAATCATTTGGTATTTGTTGAATACTATTTTTTTTGCTGGTTTTGTGTGTGTGTGTGTTGTTGTTGTTGTTGTTTGTTTTTGTTTTTTGAAAGTCACTCTGTCTTGTCTGACTCTTTGTATACCCATGGACTGTATAGTCCATGGAATTCTTCAGGCCAGAATACTGTAGAGGGTAGCTTTTCCCTTCTCCAGGGAAGATCTTCCCAACCCAGGGATTGAACCCAGGTCTCTTGCATTGCAGGCAGATTCTTTACCAGCTGAACCACAAGGGAAGCCTAAAAATACTGGAGTGAGTAGGGTATCCCTTCTCCAGCAGATCTTCCTGACCCAGGAATCGAACCAGAGTCTCCTGTATTGCAGGGGGATTCTTTACCAATTGAGCTATCAGGGAAGCCCATTGAATAAATGGATACTGTGAAAAGTATTTAAGATAATACTAATTCTCTTTCTCTGGTTGTTTACATTAAAATCCTTCATCAAAATCTTTTCCTCATGGACCCCATTACGGGATGAATTGTCTTCCCCCAAAATTCATATGTTGAAGTCTTGACACTCAGTATCTCAGAATGCGATATTATTTGAAGATAGAGTCTTTATAGAGGTAACCAGTTTAAAATGAGGTCTTTGGGGTGTCCTTAATCCAACATTACTGTTACCCCTAATAAAAGGGAATATTTGCAGAGAGACACACAAACAAAATGTGAGGACAATGTGAACAGACATAAGAAGAAGATGGCTATATATAAGTCAAGGAAAGAGGCCTGGAACAATCTTCCTTCATGCTCTTAAAAGGAACCAACATTTCTAACATCTTGATTTTGGATTTTAGCCTCTATAAGTATTAGAAGATAAAATCACTTGTCTATGGTACTTTTTAACTCAAACAAATCAAGACTCTCCCCATGAATCTGTCTCTCTTATTCTGTTGAAAGCTACCATCAGTTCTTGAGAAGATTGTCTCTTAACTGATCTCTAAGTTTCTGTCGTTTTTCTTCTAAGTATATTTCCACAGAATAGCCTTATTGTTCCTTTGAATATATGTCAAATTCTGTCACTCCTCAAAACTTTTAGAAGTTCCCCATATTTGTGTGTGTGCTCAATTGTGTCCAACTCTTTGTGACTGCACAGACAGTAGCCTACCAAGTTCCTTTTTCCCAGCAAGAATACTGGAATGGATTGTCATTTCCTCCTCCAGGGGATCTTCCTGACCAGGGGTTGAACCTGTATCTCCTGTGTTGGCAGGTGGATTCTTTACTACTGAGCCAATTTGAAATCCTGTCTTTACCATGGTAAAAAACAAAGTCCTTGTTATGGAGGATAAGACCATACATTATTGAGGCCTCTGCTTTCTCTCTGACCTCATCATTTCTTCTTTGTTCCTTCACCTGTTTCTAAGCTCTGTTGCACCCATACTGGCCTCCTTTATTTTCCTTTAACATGCTAATCATGTGTTTGGCTCTGGACCTTGTGCCCTCTGTTCCATCTCCCTGGAAGACTCACTCCTGAAATATCTGAAATGCTTCTTCATTTCACTTCCTTCAAGTTTCTGTTCAAGCATCACTATGTCAATCAAGTCTCTATTGATCATACTCAATAAAATAGCACCTCTGTCTCTCATAATTTTCCTTTTCACTCACCTAAACTTATTTTTCTCCAAAGCAATTATCTCTTTCTGACATAATATATGATGATTTAAACAATTCATAGACATAAAACAATAAATTAAGACCTTCTACAATATTTTATCACATGTGAGTTGAAAACATTATTGAATTTAAGAGGAAAAATTAGTATTTATATTCTAATTTTTGAAATAAGCACTGTGAGTTCTTAGCATCTAGAAATACAAAATAAAACCTAGATACTGCCATTTGGTTGTTTACAGTATAGCTAGAGAAGTGTTTACAAAGGTGATGCCATATCTATGTCTCAAGAGAAACATGGAGGATTACATAGAGAAGGTGACATCTGACAATATCTAGAAGAATGGGTAAAATGTCAGGGGGATAAAGGAGGAACGGCACTCCAATCAGAGGATCAGAATGCACTAAAGTATAGACAGACGTGTGAAAAACTGAGTGTTAGCAAGCCAAGTAATTGGTTGGCTAAGTAGTTGACTGGCTAAGACAAAAAGAAGACAAGAGGCTTTAAACAGTTTTGTTCTATTCACCTCTTTGGATTTAAAAACTGGAAAAAAAAATTGAAAACATATTTTTTTTTTTCTTTCCAAATAGTTACTGCAGAGCAGTACAAATAGTTTAGTGGCTTTTATCTTGTAACACTGACTGGAGTAGGTTTCTAGAATTTCACTTTCTCATCTTCGTTTGAGTGTAGCAGCTATGTTTAGTTGATTTTTATTCTCCAAAGGATATCATTTGCAATGAATTTATGTAAGATGCATTCAAAAATAAAAACAATTACTATTTGAAAATTAAACTATTTATGTTTTACTACTTTACTTCATTTTTGCCAAGTACACATGAATAAGCAAGTTCAAACAAACTCTTGCCTTTTTTCCTTTGCTAAAAAATCTATATTTTGGTTCCTCTGTTCAAATCAAGTAGTCTGTTCTTTTACTCCTATTACCTATGTTAAAATAGTTACATTTTCAGTATGCAATTTTGGTATATTCACACTTGTCTCTGGCAGTGCTGTATAAAAAATTAAGACCATAATGCATTCATATTGAAATTAAATAACCTGGAAAATATCAGCATTTTCTTGAAAGAAAAACTTGCCAAAAATATTTTTTCAAACATATTACATTAAAAATCACTTAATTTCAATGAATTCTTAAGTATAAAACTGTCTAGTGAAAATTAAATTTGTTTCCTTTCTGTCTGCATTTTAATATAAAAGTAAATGACTAAAGTGATATAACACAAATCTGTTCACTGAAGCATGCCAATAAAGTGCAAATTGAATTTTGTTTTTGTTTGGTTTAAAGGATTGGCTTCGACTTACAATCCATAATACTTATACCTCAACATACATCTAATTTTTTCTAACTATTGTGAGTTATACATAGTTGACTCTGAAAAAGCTATTGAGAATTTTAATTGGCCTTATCTTAAAATATGAGAAAAGCAAATTTATAAAACTCAAATTTTTAGTGATACAGAACTGAAACAATCACAGTTCTCAAAATTACAAGCTATTCTACATACTGTGTGACAGACTACAAGATACTGTGTTTCTACTATTGTATTTCACATGGAGTCTTAAAAAGAATATTATCCACATTGGTATCATATAACAGAGCTATTTTGTAGCACACTGGGACTCCTCATTGCTTTGAAAATGGCTTCAGGGATATAAAAAAGTCCGACTGCAAGAGCAATGACAGTCGTAGCTGAATAGCTATCAACACTTTGGGAAGTAAATGAAAACATCCAACAGACAGTATTTCTAAAAGTCACAGGATATGAAACTTCATTTGTATTAGGTTGGTGCAAAAGTAATTGCAGGTTGGTATTACTGAACTTTGTAATTTGATATTGGAATATATTCTTAAATAAATATGGTTATACTTTACATAGTTTTAATGTATATTTCTTGCTTCATGCTTTGCTGATGACTTATTAGGCTTCCCTGGTGACTCAGGCAGTAAAGAATCTGCCTGCAATGCAGGATACTCAGGTTTGATAACTGGGTTGAAAAGATCCACTAGAGAAGGAAATGGCAACCCACTCAAGTATTCTTTCCTGGAAAATTCCATGGACAAAGGAGCCTGACAGACTACAGTCCTTGGGGCCCCAAAGAGTTGGACATGATTTAGCAACTAACACTTCCACTTTTCAATGATTCATTATTTGCTGTTTATTTTATATTTATTTTACTTTTTAATTAGTTTATTTGTTTTAATTGGAGGCTAATTACTTTAAAATATTGTACTGGTTTTTGCCATACATTGACATGAATCACATGGTGTACATGTGTTCCCCATCCTGAACATCCTTCCCATCCTCCTCCCTATCCCATTCCTCAGGGTCATCCTAGTGCAATAGCTCTGAGCCCCCTGTCTCATGCATCGAACCTGGGCTGGTGATCTGTTTCACATATGATAATATACATCTTTCAATTCTATTCTCTCAAATCATCCCACCCTCATTTTCTCCCACAGAGTCCAGAATACTGTTCTTTACATTTGTGTCTCTTTTGATGTCTTGCATATAGGGTCTTTAACACCTTTCCAAGTTCCATACATATGTATTAGTATACTGTATTGGTATTTTTCTTTCTGACTTACTTTACTCTGTATAATAGACTCCAATTTCATCCACCTCATTAGAACTGATTCAAATATATTCTTTTTTAATGCCTGGGTAATATTCCACTGTGCATATGTATCACAACTTTCTTATCCATTTGTCTGCCGATGGACATCTAGGTTGCGTTCATTTCCTGTCCATTGTAAACAATGCGGCGATGAACATTGAGGTACACGTGTCTCTTTCAATTCTGGTTTCCTTGGTGTGTATGCCCAGCAGTTGGATTGCTGTGTCATATAGTAGTTCTATTTCCAGTTTTTTAAGGAATCTCCACACTGTTCTCCATAGTGGCTGTACTAGTTTTATTCCCACCAGAAGTGTAAGAGGGTTCCCTTTTATCCACATCCTCTCTGGCATTTATTGTTTGTAGATTTTTGAGAGCAGACATTCTGACCGGCGTGAGATGGTACCTCATCGTGGTTTTGATTTGCATTTCTCTGATAATGAATGATGTTGAGCATCTTTTCATGTATTTGTTAGCCCATCTGTATACCTTCTTAGCAGTAATGTCTGTTTAGTTCTTTGGCCCATTTTTTGATTGGGTCATTTATTTTTCTGGAATGGAGCTGCAGGAGCTGCTTGCATATTTTTGAGATTAATTCTTTGTCAGTTGCATTATTTGTTATTATTTTCTCCCATTCGGAAGGCTGTCTTTTCACCTTGCTTATAGTTTCCTTTGTTGTGCAAAAGCTTTTAAGTTTAATTATGTCCCATTTATTTATTTTGCTTTTATTTCCATTACTTTGGAAGGTGGGTTGTAGAGGATCCTGCTGTGATTTATATCAAAGAGTGCTTTGCCTATGTTTTCCTCTAGGAGTTTTATAGTTTCTGGTCTTATGTTTAGATTTTTAATCCATTTTGAGTTTATTTTTGTGTATGTTGTTAGAAAGTGATCTAGTTTCATTTTTTTACAAGTGATTGACCAGTTTTCCTAGCACCATTTGATAAAGAGGCTGTCTTTCTCCATTATATATTCTTGCCTCCTTTCTCAAAGATAAGGTGTCCATAGGTGTGTGGATTTATCTCTAGGATTTCTATGTTGTTCCACTGATCTATATTTCTGTCTTTGTGCCAGTACCATACTGTCTTGATGACTGTAGCTTTGTAGTATAGCCTGAAGTCAGGCGGGTTGATTCCTCCAGTTCCATTCTTCTTTATCAAGATTGCTTTGGCTATTTGAAGTTTCTTGTATTTCCATACAAATTGTGAAATTTTTTGTTCTAGTTCTCTGAAAAATATCATTTTTAGCTTGATAGGGATTTCATTGACTCTTTAGATTGCTTTGGGTAGTATACTCATTTTCAGTCTATTCATTCTTCCAATCCGTGAACATGTTATATTGCTCTATCTATCTATGTCATCTTTGATTTCTTTCATCAGTATTTTATAGTTTTATATATATATATATATAGGTATTTTGTTTCTTTAGGTAAATGTATTCCTAAGTAATTTACTATTTTCGTTGCAATAGTGAATCAGATTGTCTCCTTAATTTATCTTTCTGTTTTCTCAATGTTAGTGTATACAACCAGCAATGATCAGCTCAATGGTTGGACTGAAAAGAAGGTCCTAAGCACTTCCCAAAGTCAAACTTCTACCCCCCTCCCCCAAAAAAAGGTTATGATCACTGTGGTGGTCTGCTGCCAATCTGATCACTACAGCTTTCTGAATTCCAGTGAAACCATTACGTCTTTGTGAAGCATGCTTAGCAAATAGATAAGATGCATGGAAAACTGCATTGCCTGCACCGACAGAAAGGACCTACTTCTCCATGACAATGCCCAACCACAGGTCACAAAACTGGAGAGAGTAACATGGAAACTTACCTTACCATATATATAATAGATAGCCAGTGGTAATTTGCTGTGTGTCTCAGGGAACTGAAACAGGGGCTCTATATCAACCTAGAGTGGTGATATGGGGAGAGAGATGGAGGGAGGTTCAAGAGGGAGGGAACATATGTACACCTATGGCTGATTCATGTTGATGTTTGACATAAAACAACAAAATTCTTTAATGCAATTCTCATTCAATTTAAAAAAATTCATATAAAATAGAGTTGAATGAATTGGGCTACAAATTTTTGCCTCATCCACCATACTCAGCTGACCTCTGGCAAACTGACTACCACTTCTTCAAGCATCTCAACAACTTTTTGCAGGGAAAATGCCACAACCAGCAGGAGGTAGAAAATGCTTTTCAAGAGTTCATCAAATTTCAAAGCATGGATTTTTATGTTACAGGAATAAACAAATGTTTCTCTTTGGCAAAAATGTGTTGCTTGCAATAGTTCCTATTTTGATTAATAAAGCTGTGCTTGAGACTAGTTACATTGATTTAAATTTCATGGTTTGGAACTGCCATTACATTACTACCAAACAAATAGCATACTTAGACAAATACTATGGTGATGTCTTTAAAACTTTCCTTTCCACATTGCTTCATTTAGGCTGTTTTGCCATTTTAATTTTCTCTTTTACACCAAAGACAAGATTTTTGCTTACATTTAAAAGAGATGTTATTTTAATTACACAAAAAGTTTCCTTTAAAACACCTTCCAGCATCATAGGAAATAAAATCCAGTCACCCTTCCCGTGAAAAGACATTTTTCAAGATGGCCAGTGAAAGTGTTAGCTCCTCAGCTGTATCCATTTATATGCGATCCCATGGACTGTATACCCATTCAGGTTCTGCTGTCCCTGAAATTCTCCAGGCAAGAATATTGGAGTGGATAGCCATTCCCTTCTCAAAAGGACCTTCCCAGCCTAGGAACTGAGCTGAGATCTCCTGCATTGCAGGCAGGTACTTTACCTTTTGAGCCACCACCATTATGTAACTTTAAATGTAAAATTGTAGTAGTTTTCTAGGCAATTCAGTTTCTCTTTAAAAAAAAAAAATCAAATTTCCTCCTTGGTATTGAAATTAATTTCTAAGTACAAGAAACAGCTGCTTATGCCCAGTGTGCCACATCTGAAAACTGAAGCATAGATAACTGTTGTGTCCCTGTAAACACTCTGTTTGACCAGAAACACGTGTATCTAATCATCCAATTGCCAAACGCCAAGCTAGCTCTGAGCCTTCTCATCCCAAACATGGTTGACTATGTGGCCTCAATCAATCAGATGCATTCTATTTTTTCCCCCTTGTTCTTTATTCTTTATCCTGTAAGAGCTTCCTTTTCACATTTCTCCATATGAAGACTACTGACTTCATGAAGTGTTAAATAAAGTCTGTTTCTATCACCTAAACTGTTCTCTTTAATAAATTGTCAACAGTTTTTGGTAAAGAGGGATGAAATGCAAAGCTAACTGCTAGTGACCTATGGGATAAAGAACTGTACAGGCTAGCGTCTGCTGAACTCTTTGAGTTCACTGTTACTCTTATTCTTATGAGTGGATAAACCACTCTAAGATTCAAGCTCTCCTTCATGTAGCTCTCCAATCCAAATAAGAGTATGCGAAGTTAGTGACATTATAATTGCAACAGCTTGAAGGCCAGAAACCTAAAACACCTGGGCCTGCCTTCTTCCTTCCTCCTAGAGGTTCCTCATCAAAACACCCAGAAATAAAAATGTCCAGAAATTATTATCTCATTTGCAATCAACCAGGACACTGAAGAAAAGACAGTCCTTGAAGGATTATCAAATTTGTCCATACCAACATATATACATTACCTTGTACTATTTCTGGACTATTAGATGAGAGATAAATAAGCTTTTATTTTACTTAAATCACTTGGATTTAGGTCTTATTATTAAAGAAGTAAAACATTCATTTTAATTAATACATTAACCTGTGAGTAGGGTACAGTCACAAGAAAATCTAACAATATTGCATGACAATACTCAGGCTATAGCTGGCAAAGAAATAAACATTTCAGGCTGCAAGCATATACTGCTTTTTTTTTTTAATGCTAAGACAAACCATTTAATAACATTCTATAATAACTTGCAAGGTATATCATAATCTATTAAGTCTATAATTTTAAGAGAGATAGTAGATATATTTATATCACTGGTATTTATTTCTGTGTTTTGATATTTTATGTTTCTATCAAAGTATTATTGAAATAAGAGTAGGAAAGAATCAACCCATATGCAAGGAGTGACTGAAGAAAATATAGTTCTGCTAGAATTGCAACCTAAATAAATGCAATTAGGCAGCCAATGAGACAGTTTTCAAATTAAGAAAAGATATTCACTAAGAATAGCCCTGAACAGGCTTCCATTTGCTATTCTCGGCTGGACACTGAGAAACAGCCAATAATAAAGTTTTTATTAGAGATTGATGCTTTCATATACAAGCCAATAATTTTAATGGCTCTAAGTTTGCCACAATTCAAATGAGAAAAAACAACAACAACAACTGGATGGATCAGATACGAAAAGCAGCAAATAAAGAAGAATCAGTGAGCTTAAAAATCTGTCTATGAAAGATCTATGGGTATGGTTATTTGCACTTGGAAGTGAAAAAAAAAGGGACAGGTTAGAAACTTACTATTTTACTAAGGAAATCATACTATTAAAGGAAACACAAATCTATACTATAAAAGCCTTTGTCCAGTCTTTGAACCAACATTTACTCTCAATAATGTGTCAGTGGGAAGTCGTCTGAGGAAGCTATTTGCCCATCAATGAAGCAAACACTCCAATAACTTCAGATACAGCTATTGAGGATATTGAACAACAAGGAGTCTTCCAGAGAATAAAGCAAGGATCATGGAGGCCAAGAAATAAGATAGTTACCATCAGAGAAACAGAGGCATTCTGATGAGTTAGGGAAGGAACTGTATCTGCATTTAATATCTAAGTTATCTAAGTTTGAACATCATATACTTAAGCAATAAAAATTGTAAATACTTATGAGTAATTTGTTAAGTACTGAAAAAAAGATATTTTACTTTAGTTCAGTTTTATTTTCCTAAGCCCTGGACCTAACAGAAGCAAAAGATATTAAAAAGAGGAAGCAAAAATATACAGAAGAACTGTGCAAAGAAGATTTTCATGACCCAGATAATCACTATGGTGTGATCATTCACGGAGAGCCAGATGTCCTGGAATGTGAAGTCAAATAAGCCTTAGGAAACATCACTACGAACAAAGCTAGTGGAGGTGATGGAATTCCAGCTCAACTATTTCAGCTCCTGAAAGATGATGCTGTGAAAGTGCTGTACTCAATATGTCAGAAAATTTGGAAAGCTCAGCAGTGGCCACAAGACTGGAAAAGGTCAGTTTTCATTCCAATCCCAAAGAAATGCAATGCCAAAGAATGCTCAACCTACTGCACAATTGTGCTCATCTCACACACTAGTAAAGTAATGCTTAAAATTCTCCAAGCCAGGCTTCAGCAATACATGAACTGTGAACTTCCAGATGTTCAAGCTGGTTTAGAAAAGGCAGAGGAATCAGAGATCAAATTGCTAACACCTGCTGAATCATAAAAAAAAAAAAGCAAGAAAGTTCCAGAAAAACATCTATTTCTGCTTTATTGACTATGTCAAAGCCTTGGACTGTATGGATCACAATAAACTGTGGAAAGTTCTTAAAGAGATGGAATACCAGACCACCTGACCTGCTTCTTGAGAAACCTGTATGCAGGTCAGGAAGCAACAGTTAGAACTGGACATGAAACAGACTGCTTCCAAACAGGAAAAAGAGTACATCAAGGCTGTATCTTGTCACCCTGCTTATTTAACTTACATGCAGAGTACATCATGAGAAACGCTGGGCTGGAGGAAGCAAAAGCTGGAATCAAGATTGTCGGGAGAAATGTCAGTAACTTCAGATATACAGATGACACTATCCTTATGGCAGAAAGTGAAGAAGAACTAAAGAGCCTCTTGATGAAAGTGAAAGAGGAGAATGAAAAAGTTGACTTAAAGCTCACCATTCAGAAAACTAAGGTCATGGTATCCGGTCCAATCACTTCATAGCAAATAGATGGGGAAACAGTGGAAACATTGGCTGACTTTATTTTTAGGGGTTGAAAATCACTGCAGATGGTGTGGTTGCAGCCATGAAATTAAAAGATGGTTACTCCTTGGAAGGAAAGTTATGACCAACCTAGACAGCATATTGAAAAGCAGAGACATTGCCAACAATGTCCGTCTAGTCAAAGCTATGGTTTTTCCAGTGATCATGTAGGATGTGAGAGTTGGACTATAAAGAAAGTTGAGCACAGAAGAATTGATGCTTTTGAACTTTGGTGTTGGAGAAGACTTTTGAGGGTCCCTTGGAATGCAAGGAGATCCAACCAGTCTATTCAAAAGGAAATCAGTCCTGAATATTCATTGGAAGGACTGATGCTGAAATTAAAACTCCAATACTTCGGCCACCTGATGCAAAGAGCTGACTCATTGGAAAAGACTCCGATGCTGGGAAAGATTGAGGGCAGGAGAAGAGGACGACAGAGGATGAGATGGTTGGATGGCATCACTGGCTCAATGGACACGGGTTTGGGTGGACTCTGGGAGCTGTTAATGGACAGGGTGGCCTGGTGTGCTGCATTTCATGGGGTTGGCAAAGAGTCGGAAATGACTGAGCAACTGAACTGAACTGAACTGAAAATAATCTTTAATGTTACATTATTTTTCTTGAAGGTATCATATAGAAATGATTAAGAATGTTTCCATAATCGTGGCATTCATAAACAAATTTAAATATGTATGGAAGACAAAATCGCCTAAAATTTCTGTAACAGAGTTTCTCAATCTTTATACTATGGTCATTTTGGGTTGAATTATTCTTTATTGTTGGACACTCTGTGTATTGTAGAACGTTGAAAAGTATCCTGATTTCTATATGCTTAATATCAGAAATACCTCCCTCAGTCATGATAATCTAATATGCCCCTAGACATAGCCAAATGTCTCACTGCATTTTTATCCCTGTTGAAATGTAATGCTTTATAATATTTACACTATCTCCCAAGAGTTCTTCCAGAGAAACTGTTCTTGCAGATAGACTCTAAGGACCTAGAATATAGACAGCCCACTAATGGGCTATCTAGTTAAATTCTGGGCAGTCTTCATTTTCTTCACCTGCCTAATCAGAAAAATGAAATACATACTTTAAAAATTATATGACATATTTCTTCATGATGTTCGAAAGATACCTCTGAAACACAGAAGCCAGTCACTAAAAAATTTATCTCTACTCATGTCAATTCTTGGGCTTCGCTGATGAATCAGATGGTAAAAAAATCTGCTCAGCTATTCAAATTAATGGAAAGGAATTTTTTTAAAAAAGGAAGAAAGAAGGAAGAAAATAAGAAAAATGTCAGACTTGTGTGTGTGAGTGTGCCATTTGCTGTAATTGTAACAACTATGTATCAACATTTTAGATATATCTCTATACTGGCCTTGGTTTTATTTTTCTGCACAAGTACATATAAAAACAGAAATTTTCATTTGAAAATAAAGTAATCTACACACAATAGCCCATGTTTGCTCTGATATTAGAGTACTGAAGAAGAGTTTTCACTTTCACATTTTAAAAAAGATGCAAAGCTCACAACCCTCAAAGTCAGTACTCGTGCCCATTTAAAAAAAAGAGAGAGAGATTTTTACTTTCAAACTCTGATTTAAAAAGAAATACATATTTAAAAATAATCATGCTAAAGTGTCAGTTTTTTTTTTTCTTTTTCTTAAAGGTGGAAAGTGAAACTCCAGTGTGTTTTCTTATTTTTGGGTCTAAAAACAAAGCTTGAAATCACTGCTTGTACTTGCTTGTTATTTACTCCATTGAAAGAGATAAGAGGATATAGTTTTTGTTTTGCTTTGTTGTTTTTACACACGTATAGACAATACAAAATACCGGATTATTTACTCCTGTAGTATTAGATACTAAGAAATAACGAAAGCTAAAAGAAAGACCTAAAGCAACTCTTCTAATGAATTGTAATTAACAATATCCAAGTAACCTTACAAGCTTTAAAAAGACAACTTTAACTTATTCTGGTTCTTTGAACTGATGTCGGATCATCTTTAGAAATCAATCATCGAATGGTCTTTAGAAATCAATCAATGACACTTCTGACTTTTAACTCTGTTCTTAGATTGTGCGTTACTCAATTTTTTATATCATCTATAAAGTACAAAAGGCTATAAAACAAGTAGTAACTCTTCCTAATTTGATTACTTTTATTCTCTCTAGTTCTTAAGAGTAGTTAATCTTATAGCCTTTGACAGTAAAGCTGAATTCCATGTAAGGATTTATTCTCAACAGCTAGGGAGTTATTGGAGAATGCTATTCTCTCTGGTTTTAAAAATCTGTGTTATATGTGTTCACCAACCTATTCAGGTGATAGTTTTAAAAGTAATTTTGGAAAGGAGGTTTCAAAATGATCAATAGTTTATCGTGATTTGAAAGTGTCATAGAAGTTTGTAAAAGTGTAGCCTGTTTCCTTATTAAACAGATTTTTTTAATCACCTAATATGTGTCAGGCTCTGTTCCACTCCGATAAGTTCTATGAAGAAAATAGAGGGTTGTGATAGTGACATGTGAGAAAGTATGATTTATATTAGGTAGTTGGAAAACTCATAACACATGATATGAGACAGTTTTTGCTGAGATAGTTTGGAGGTAAGAGGCATGGAATAGTTGAAAATCAGCAATCTAGACAAAAAGAAAACAATGAAAATAAAACTTAAGGGAGGATTGAGCTTTGACCTTCAGAAAAAAAAGGAAGGACCATGACTTTGGCATGCATAAGGTAATGAGAGAAACAATAAGAAAAATAAAACACTTAAACCCATAATATGCCAAATGACGCATAGAAAATTATAAATATTGCTATCCAAAAAATGAGGCATTATTTAAAAAATGAATCTATGTATTGAAAAGGTACAATATGTTTTAAGCCAAGTAATTGTCTAATGTAAATTTTTAGTAATATGCAAAGTGGTATTGTTATTCAGTCACTAAGTCTGTCCCACTCTTTGGGACCCCATGGACTACAGAACACCAGGCTCCCTTGTCCTTCACTAGCTCCTGGAGCTTGCTCAAATTCATGTTCAGTGAGTCAGCAATGCTATCTAACCATATCATCCTCGGCCACTCCCTTCTCCTTTTGCCTTCAATCTTATCCAGCACCAGGGTCTTTTCCAATGAGTTGGCTTTTCCCATCAGGTGACCATTGTAGTTAGCTTCAGCATTAGTCCTTCCAGTGATATTCAGGGTTGATTTCCTTTAGGATTGGCTGGTTTTATCTCCTTTCAGTACAAGGAACTCTCAAGAGTCTTCTCTAGGACCACAATTTGAAAGTATTAGTTCTCTGGCACTCTGCCTTCTTTATGGTCCAACTCTCACATCAATACATGACTACTGGAAAAATCATAGCTTTGACTATATGGACCTTTATAGGCAAAATGATGTCTTTCTTTTTTAATATGCTATCTAGGTTTGTCATAGCTTTCCTTCTATGGGGTGAGTGTCTTAATTTCATGGCTGTGGTCATTATCCACAGTGATTTTAGCACCCAAGAAAATAAAATCTGTCACTGCTTCTAGTTTTCCTCCTCTTTTTGCCATGAAGTGATGGAACTAGATGCCACAATCTTAGTTTTTTGAATGCTGAGTTTCAAGTCAGCTTTTTCACTCTCCTCATTCACTCTCATCAAGAGGCCCTTTCATTCCTCTTCACTTTCTGCCATTAGAGTGCTATCACTTGCATATCTGAAGTTGTTGAATATTTCTCCCAGCAATCTTGATTCCAGCTTATGATTCATCCAGCCTAGCATTTCACATGATATGCCCAGCATATCAGTTAAATAAGCAAATTGACAATGTATAGCCTTGTTGTACTCCTTTCTCAGTTTTGAACCAGTCAGTTGTTTCATGTAAGGTTCTAACTGTTGCTTCTTGACCTGCATACAGGTTTCTCAGAAGACAGATAAGATGGTTTGGTATCACCATCTCTTCAATAATTAACCAGTCTTTGTTGTGATCCACAATGTCAATGTGAAGGGGCTTATGTAACTCAATGAAGATATTGTTCATGCCATTCAGGGTACCCAAGATGAATGGGTCATAGTGAAGAGTTCTGACAAAATGTTGTCCACTAGAAAAGGGAATGGCAAACCACTTCATTATTCTTGTCACAAGAACTCCATGAATAGCATGAAAATATTCAAAATGACTTCTGGAGATTACCAAAATGTACCAATAAGCAGATATTTCAGGGAGTAAACAACTGATTTTATCTTAGTTAAATATTTAAAACTCATCTCAATATTTTCTTTGTTTCATATTTTCTCTATTTTTCTTTCTTCTAATTCTGATCTTTTGCTATAATTATAAGCAAGAAAGTGAGCATCAGTTCGAGGGAGTCACATGAACCTCAGGAAGAACCTGAATCAGGGATAAATTTCCAGGCATAAGATAGCATTGAATCCAAAAAGTCTGTGGGGATGTCAATCTGACCATAAAAAAAGAGGTATAAAGGTGGAGTGAGGTAGTATTAGAAAAAAAAAAAAGCAGGGGATATTATGTGGTAAATGAGAGGGAACATTTTGGAAGATAAGGCATTCATGATGCATATATTTTCCTCCATCTGTCATACAGAACTTAAAAAAAAATAAATGTTGATGGTTACAATTTTTGATATTTTGATGGGATCAGTATCAGTATCAGTTCAGTCGCTTAGTCGTGTCTGACTCTTTGCGACCCCATGAACTGCAGCACGCCAGGCCTCCCTGTCCATCATCAACTCCCGGAGTCTACCCAAACTCATGTCCATCGAGACAGTGATGCCATCCAGCCATCTCATCCTCTGTCGTCCCCTTCTCCTCCTGTCCCCAATCCTTCCCAGCATCAGGGTCTTTTCCAATGAGTCAACTCTTCACATGAGGTGGCCAAAGGATTGGAGTTTCAGCTTCAACATCAGTCCTTCCAGTGAACACCCAGGCCTGATCTCCTTTAGGATGGACTGGTTGGATCTCCTTGCAGTCCAATGGACTCTCAACAGTCTTCTTCAACACCACAGTTCAAAAGTATCAATTCTTTGGTGTTCAGCCTTTTTCACTGTCCAGCTCTCATATCCATACATGACTACTGGGAAAACCATAGCCTTGACTAGATGGACCTTTGTTGGCAAAGTAATGCCTCTGCTTTTAAATATTTGCCATGAAGTGATGGGACCAGACGCCATGATCTTAGTTTTCTAAATCTTGAGCTTTAAGCCAACTTTTTCACTCTCCTCTCTCACTTTCATCAAGAGGCTCTTTGAGGTCTTCTTTACTTTCTGCCATAAGGGTGGTGCCATCTGCATATCTGAGGTTATTGACATTTCTCCCAGCAATCTTGATTCCAGCTTATGTTTCTTCCAGCCCAGCGTTTCTCATGATGTACTCTGCATATAAGTTAAATAAGCAGAGTGATAATATACAGCCTTGACGTACTCCTTTTCTTATTTGGAACCAACTAGTCTGTTGTTTCATGTCCAGTTCTAACTGTTGCTTCCTGACCTGCAATTTTCAAGTTGGTCACATTTCTGAGAAAACTTACAAGAAATGGGATAGTAGAACAAATTAAATACTCTATTGCTTTAGTATGTCTAGAAGCCATAACTGACACTTCTTCTGCCCCTCAAATCCTAGATCTCTCACCACATTGGCAGTTCTACTGGCCTGGCTAGTTGGCCTGATGGAAATAACTAGATGTGCATTATTGAGGTTTCTGAACATTAGATTCCATGCCCTTATTAGTCTGTGATTGCTGTACTTGCCATTTTTAGCTTGAGCTGGATAAAAGAGTACCATAAATAATTTTGATAACTTAGTTTACAAACACATTTATCCTTAACCCCCTTATTTATCCATTAACAGCCTTCCTTTCTACCAGAGTTATTTCCCCTGACAATTGAATAATAGTTTTTATTTGTTTGTTTTCCTTCTTCAGAGAAGCATTTCCCCCTACCTGCAACCCCATGCTGGGGAGAAAACAAAACGAAACAAAAAAACAAACCTAAGTCTTACAAAACTTATGAACATAAGAAACACAGTATCTCCAAGTAGCTACTCAAGTGATGAAAAAATCCACTTCTATTTCTATTCTTTCCACCCTGACCATCTACTGTAATGATTGGGAACACAGTACCATGTAATGGTTCATGTTTTCAGGCAGTTAATATCAAAATTGAGCATTCATCAGAATCATCTGGCTGCTGCTGCTGCTAAGTCACTTCAGTTGTGTCCGACTCTGTGTGACCCCATAGATGGCAGCCCACCAGGCTCTTCCATCCATGGGAATCTCCAGGCAAGAGCACTGGAATTGAGTGCCATTGCCTTCTCCGAGAATCATCTGGAGAGTCTGTTAAAAAAAACTGTTTACAGAGCTCCACTGAAAGAATTTCTGTTTCAGTCGATTTGGGTTGAGACTTGAGAGACTTTATTATTTCCTATAAACACCCAGGTAATACTGATAGCACTGATAAAGGAATAAAACTTTGATACCTATTGATAAATCCAAATAATAATGCCCCACTACTGCAGGATGAGATCTCCAAGACAGTATTTGTTCAAGCTTTTGAGAAGTGTAATATATTGTACTAAATGAGGATTCCATGCTTATAAATTCACTGCTGCATTTTAATTTCTATACTGTGGTTTGAAACAAGCTCATACAAAGTTCATATTAGTTTTAATAGATCGGACATTCTTTGAATCCTTGAATGTGGATGTTGCTGGCTGGAGTATGGCAGGCAAGAAAGATTCTTCAAAGGTGTGTCAATTCTGAGCAAGACAATGTATTTTCCTTTCAAGGTTAGAAAGAGTCCTAGTGGTCAACTTGCCACCAAGTAGCTAGCTGGCCATCTTGGTTTCTCTTCTTGACTAGTTGGACACTAAAGAGTGACACTAGCTAAATCTGAAGTGAAAAAGAATTCATGCCTTTGGAAAATCACCATTTTTTTCAACATATTTACTAGAGAAATTATGAACCTAATATAAAGTTTGTATTGGCCAAGGATAGAACTAGACTAATTGCTATTGGCTGGGTCATCCTATCCACTTGGTTTTATGTTGCCACTAATGCAGTGGGTACTTTTGGTGTGAAATAAATATGCTTACACTTTGTGTGCATTCCAATAATTCCATTCACATGCCTCTCTCTGAGACTTTCTAAACTCGGATTTTCTAATTATGTTTCTACCAGGCCCTTGACCAGTGAACTAAACTATTTTCTATTACTTAAAAATCTGTTGCTCACAAGGCCAATGTCCCCCCACTTAATGTAGATAACCAGGTGTACCAACCGCTGAAGGGAAAATAACCATGCCCACTGGGAAAACTTATTCTAAGAACTCTCTTTAAGGATATCTGCCTACAATGCAGGAGAACAGGGTTCAATCCCTGGATTGGGAAGATACCCTAGAGAAGGAAATGGCAACTCACTCCAGTATTCTTGCCTGGAAAATCTCATGGACAGAGGAGCCTGAAATGGGGTGGCAAGAGTCAGACATTATTTAACGACTAAACCATCATCGTGACTAGGGATGTAATACGACAGCAGTTCATTAATGATTTGCACACATATGCCTAATCAACCTACCCTTTGAACCAAACCCAGGCATTTTCCTCCTGCATACACTAAGCGTGCTGCTAGGCTGCTTAGTCACTTTAGTCATGTCCAACTCTATGTGACCCTATTGATAGCAGCCTGCCAGGCTCCTCTGTCCATGGGGTTCTCTAGGCAAGAGTCCTAGAGTGGGTTGCCATGCCCTCCTTCAGAGGATCATCCCATTCCAGGGATCGAACCCAGGTCTCCTGTAATACACATAGAGACTTTACTGCTAAGCCACTGGGGAAGCCCATATAAGCATCGGGGCCTTTTCTCCCCCTCTTGCAGCTTTACTGTAGCTTGTGAGACCTGATTAAGATGAAAAAAGAAAAAAAACAGCCCTCTCAGAAATCCTGGCACTTTTACAAGTAAGTCCTATGTAGATCCTCAGATGAATCTATTCTCCACTTACAGATGATGGGATCTCTTTAAGTATTCTCAAGAAGGTCCTCAAATGCTCACTTTGCTTTAAATTTCTAGTGAGTAAATTCAAATCCATGATTTTCTTTTGGAAGGATTGCAGTTACATTTCATAAAGAGGCTTAACAAAGTAAAGTTATTAGCTTCTCAGTGGCACAAAGTAATTTATTAACTGTTAGTTTTCCTAAATTTGACCCCTCATTCTCTTCAATCCCAAACCAGAAGAGCTCTCTCCATCTCTTCTTCCAGTGCAAGAATGACTTTAGGGGCAACCCACAGGAGTAAAACTATTTAATGTGGCTATTATGAGGGCTTCCCTTGTGGCTCAGTAGTAAAGAACCTGCCTGCAAATGCAGGAGATGAGGATTTGATCCTTGGGTCAGGAAGATTCTCTGGAGAAAGAAGTGGCAATTTACTTCAGTATTTCTGTCTGGAAAATGCCATGGACAGTGACATCTGGCAGGCTATAGTCCATGGGGTCACAAAAGAGTCAGACAAGACTGAGTGACTAATCAACCACAGTGGTATTATGGCCTGGAAATTTGTGTCCTCTACAAAATCCACATAGTGAAATCCTAATCACCATGTGATAGTATTAAGGAGCTATAGCCTTTAGGAGGTGATTAGTTCCCCTCATGAATGACTAGGTACGCCCATGAGTAGGGTTAATGCCCTTATAAGAAAAGAGATGGAGAGGGGGAACTAAGATGGCGGAGGAATAGGACGGGGAAACCACTCTCTCCCCAATAAATACACCAAAAGAACTTTTAAAGACCGTGCAAACTCCATAAAACAGGATCTAAATGCTGGCAGAGGACATCGGGCATCTGAAGGGACGGCCCATTGCCGACGAGAGAAGGTAGGACAAAAGAAAAAAGAGAGAGAAAAAAGTAAAGGGAGAGACAGAGTTGGGGGCGGGGATCCGTCCCGGAAGGGGAGTCTGGAATAAAGAGGAAAAAAAAAAAAAAGAGGAGAAACGTTTCCGAATACCAGGGAGCATTCTCTCGGGCGGATTTGCGGTGAATCTTGGAGAGCAAGATAGCTGGGAGTAAAAGCAGATTAATAATTAAGCCCTGCAAGCTACATTTCTGGCTGGAAGGCACAGGGAAGCGGCGGCGGCGGACGCCCCACCCCCCACTAGCCAAAGCGGACTGCTCAGGGAGGGGCGGGCCACGCGCTCAGGGAACGGAGCAGCCTGAGCGACCCAACCCAGGGGGCTAACCGGAGATAGACTGAGAAGTAGCTTTCCCCTGGAAGAGCCCCCCTGCCAGGCCCACGCAGAACAAGGAGAGGTGTGGAGTCGGCAGGGAGGCGGCTGGCCGGGTGGCACAGAACAAAGGGCGTGCGGAGTCGGCACGGAGGCGGCCGGCCGAGGAGATCTGGGCGCCTGTGGGCTGCGGACCGGCCCAGCCCCCGCCCTAGTGCAGTGGGCATAACCCAGCCTCAGCGAGACCAAAGGGTGAGGCAGAGTCGGCAGGGAGGCGGCCAGCTGGGCGGAGCTGGGCGCCTTCGGGCTGCGGACAGACCCAAACCCTGCCCGAGACCAGCGGGCATAGCCCAGCCCCGGCGAGGCTTCCTCGTCCAAATTGCGCACAGAGCTAGGTGCTAACCAAGACTACTGGGGATTCTGAATGGATCGGAGCTCTGCACACCTAAGAAGACGTGCTTAGCTGCACGTCGGGAAAGCCGAGCGGTTGGGCCGGGGGAGGGGAGAAGCCGCGCTCCCCAACTGCGCCGGGCGGACGACAGAGAGCCGAGCAGAAGGGGCGGGGGAAGCGCACTCAGCAGGAGCAGGGCAAACTCCAGAGCCCTGAATAGACACATAAAAGACCAGCAAACAGAAGACGCTTAAGCTAGCAGAGGCAACAGGTTTGGAGTCTATAGAGCATGAGAAGTACAAGCCGGACCCAAGGAATTGTCTGAAAAATAAACTGACCCCTCCCAGTACGCATCAGCACCAGAGAAAGCCTTAGTTAGAACTGTACTAGGAACATCTTTTAAATTTTTAAAACTTTTTTATACCCTTTTTTTTTTTTTAGAATTTTTAAGTCCCCTATAAC